>CM038682.1:154183681-154358681 GCA_021605205.1 Aegilops longissima
ACTAAGGTGGTAGAGGTAAATTCTTTATTAAAGTTTGATGAAGGTGACATTCCTTATAACAAACATCCTAGTCAATGCCTTTATGAGTTCGATAATTACATTAGAAAGCAAGATCACTTGAATGCAAATGTTATGAAACAATTGAAATACAATTCTGATATGATTTCTCGCTTGAGTGACTTGTTATTTAGAATCTCAAATGATGTTAGAGGTGTAGGAAAGCATGCCTCTATGGTTCAAACTCAACTAGAACAAGTTGCTAAATCTCAAAGAGGGTTGTTAGATGAAATGAATAATAATATCAATGATCACGATGTTAGAGTAATGACTAGAGGAGGTAGAATGACTCAGGAACCACTTTATCCTGAGGGACACCCAAAAATAATTAAACTAGACTCTCAAAGAGTTAACATTGATGCACCTAGTCCCTCCAAAAAGAAAAAGAAGAAGAAAAATGATAGAACTTTGCAGGCCTCTAGTGAACCTGAAGTAGAAAAACCTCCTGCTAATGATAATGAAGTCTCTATTTCTGATGCTGAAACTCAATCTGGTAATGAACACTCACCTTCTGATAATGAAGAAGACAATGATGAGGTTCATGAAGAAACTCAACCAAATAATAAAGAAACGGATAATGATGTTGAAATAGAACCAGTTGTTGATCTTGATACCCACAACCCAATAATAAAAGATATGATAAAAGAGACTTTGTTGCTAGAAAACACGGTAAGGAAAGAGAACCGTGGGTTCAAAAACCTATGCCCTTCCCACCTAAGTCAACCAAAAATAAAGATGATGAAGAATTTGAACGCTTTGCTGAAATGCTGAGGCCAGTTTTTTTTTGCGTACCCTCTTGACTGATATCTTAAAAATGCCTCCTTATGCAAAGTACATGAAATACATCATCACCAATAAAAGAAAAATACCGGAAGCTGAAATCTCCACCATGCTTGCTACTTATACTTTTAAGGGTGGAGTACCTAAAAAACTTGGAGATCCGGGAATACCATCTATGCCTTGCTCCTTCAAAAGAAATTATGTGAAAAATGCTTTATGAGATTTAGGAGGTGGTGTTAGTGTTATGCCTTTCTCTTTATATAGAAGACTTGATTTGAATAAACTCACACCTACTAAAATATCTTTGCAAATGGCTGATAAATCAACTGCCATACCTATCGGTATTTGTGAGGATGTGCCCATTGTTGTTACTAATGTTACTATCTTAACTGACTTTGTTATACTTGAGATGCCCGAGGACCACAACATGTCGATTATCATTGGTAGACCCTTCTTGAATACTGCAGGGGCTGTTATTGATTGCAATAAAAGCAGATCACTTTTCATATCAATGGTAATGAACATACGGTGCACTTTCCCAAGAAACAGTTCCAAGTGAATGGTATTAATGTTATCGAAAAATCTCCGACAATCACTATTGGAAGTTTTCAACTACCTCTACCTACTAACAAAAAGATATATGAAATGCTTATTGTTGGGGACATTCATATCCCCATTGAGGTAACTTAGTGTTTTACGAAAGTTCTTCGGTTTCATGCTAATCGGCAGTGGTTGTTAATAAGACTTGATCAACCTTATTAATGAATCATTTTTGAGAGGTATGAAGTTGATGGATTTAGTGAGCACTACCTTTTGTACCTACCTTTTGTTTCCTGTTTTTACTATAGTTAAATAAAATAAAATGCCATGCTTTGTCTGTTTTTTGAGTTTTACGTACAATAAAAAATGACCCAAAAATAAAAGTTCTCAGAATGCTCTGAAAATTTAGTAAGATTTTTTCTGAATATTTAAGAATTTTTAGTGCAAATAACATCAGAGGGAGGTGGTCTAGGTGTGCACAACCCACCTGGGCGCGCCAGAACCCCCAGGCGCGCCCTGGTGGGTTGTGGTCCCCACGTGGGCCCCCTCACTTATCTCTTCGTCCCACATCATCACCTACCTCCAGAAAAAATTCACCATTGCTCTCTGTCTCTCTCGTGTTCTTGCTCTCAAACCCACGGATTTCAATCTCTTTGCTCGAAGCTCCGTTTCCGGAACTGTTTCGGGGGATTGTTGCTTGGTATGTGACTCCTCCATTTGTCCAATTAGTTTTTGCTTTAGTGGTTTATATTTAAATTACTGACTCTTGGTGCTGCTGTAGATGAGCTTGCATGTTGAATTCTTAGAGTTCTAAGTAGTTTGAATGCTTGATATGGCCTCTATGCATCCCTATGAGTAGTTTCTATCAATCTTGTGAAGTTTTGTTGAGAAAAATTTTGTGAACTACAATTTCAGAATTTTGTTCATAGGAAAATGATGAGTATCTTTAGGAAGTTTGCTTCCAAGAAAAACTCCAAGGGAGTTATTGGGGAGTCATCTGACAGTGATTTCCGCACCCGGAGAATGGCGGAGTTACAGCCGTGCGAATGGACGCATAACCCATTCTTGGAAGGGGATGGAATCCTTCAAGAGTTTGCGCAATATGCTGCTAATGCCGGCCTCACCGACTTCATTGCAGCTGAATGTGAACAGTATCATCTCCTCACAAATTCCTTTGTGCAAAGTTTTCATTTCTTGAGTAGGAATAATCCTCCTGAGGTCCAGTTTAACTTATATGATGAATCCCATCAGATACCGCTTACTGAATTTTGTGATATATGCTTACTACCTTCTGATGGTAGTTTATTAGAGCCTAGGCCGGCGGAGTTTGATGGTTTTTACCGCACTCTGACAGTGGGGGATGAGAGAAGGGTATCGAGTGTCACCGCTACTAGCTTACATTTTCCTGCTGTGCATTATTTTGCTCTATTCATTGCAAAGTGTTTGCTTGCTAGAGAGAAGGTAGGTGCACTTAGTGCCCCAGACTTGGCTGTTTTACGCCGTGCACTTCATGGCGACAACACTTATAACTTGGGAGCTATTGTGGCACGTCGCCTCCACCTTAACAGATCCAAGGGTAAAATACATGGTGGTATTTGTGCTACTCGTTTGGCGAGTCACTTTAACGTTCAGATACGCCAGCATGATTATCTTTTACCCAAAGTTTGTTTAGATCGCTCGGCTATGGCATACCACCACTTCATTGATAGCAAGAACACCACTATGGATGTTCCATATAAGTTGATCTTTAGCAAGATTACCCGTGACGTTATTCCGTTGCCTGCACCTGCTTTGTTTGATCCTATTGCCAGGGGCGGATACAGGATTATGCCTGAGGACATTGTCGCCTACCGGAACAACCTAGCTACAGCACAGGAGGAGCCTCAACAGTGGGACCCTCAGGTGCCCGCTCCCCAGCACTTCAACATAGGACCCCATGGTTTCTTCGAGTGGTGATTACCAAGTTAGGCCAAAAGCCTAAGCTTGGGGGAATACATATTTCCACCGACATTACTTTCATGTTCACACATTTCATTCCAGTTGTCGGTGTCCACACTTTTTCATTGTATTATCCATGCTAGATTTATTTTCTCGCCTTCTTCTTGTGTGTTTGAAAAACCTTGAGAAAACACAAAAATATTTCCTGCTTCTTTTTTATTTTTCTTTCTAGTGTAGTTAGTTCTAGTATTTAAAAAGAAAACCCAAAAAGATTTCCTTCTTCTTCTTTTGCTTGTTGGGAGCTCTCCGGTGTAAATAGTTTTTCTCGTTTTTGTTCTTCTTTAATTTTTTTCATTCCAGATAAAAACCAAAAACTCCAAAAATATTTCAGTGCGTTTCTCTGAATTTCCTTTCTTTTTATTGAGTTGTACCGAGGAGAAGACCACGATAAAAATGTTGAGTGGCTCTCATATGCATTATTGTTGATCTAACAGAGAGCCCATATTACCTTGTTTTCTTCTTTCTGAATAAAACTATTTGCAGATTCCAGCTTAGTCCATGGCACTCTTGCATTATTATTATTTTCATATCGTTCGATTGTGCAAGTGAAAGGAAATAACGACGATATTTGATGAATTGGCTGTGGCAGAGAGAAATGGGTATGAACTCAACTTGTTCTATTTTTGTAAATATGTTTAACCTAGTATCCATGATTCAACCTATTATGATCAAACATGTTTGCAATGACAATTAGATATTATAGTTTATCATGCCATGCTTAAGCAGCTAGGAGTGGATAATGATTTATCTTGGATGCCAACGTTATGTTAAAATGGCTGTGATGTAGTATGATGATATGGTATCCTCCTCTGAATGTTCGAGTGGCTTGACTTGGCGCATGTTCATACATGTAGTTGAATCAAAACCAACATAGCCTCTATGATATTTATGTTCATGGTGTCCATATCCTACTCATGCTAGTATCTAATGTTACTTATGCATAATGCATGTTCATGACCGTTTTCGCTCTCTAGCTAACCGCTTCTCAACCTAATTCCTAGCCTTCGCCTGTACTAAGCGAGAATTCTGCTTGTACATCAAAACCATGAAACCCCAAGTTATTCCAGATGAGTCCACCATACCTACATATATGCGTATTGTTGGGGAACGTAGTAATTTCAAAAATTTCCTACGCACACGCAAGATCATGGTGATGCATAACAACGAGAGGGGAGAGTGTTGTACACGTACCCTCGTAGACCGAAAGCGGAAGCGTTATAACAACGCGGTTGATGTAGTCGTACGTCTTCACGGCCCGACCGATCAAGCACCAAAACTACGGCACCTCCGAGTTCTAGCACACATTCAGCTCGATGACGTTCCTCGGACTCCGATGCAGCAAAGTGTCGGGGAAGTGTTCCGTCAGCACGACGGCGTGGTGACGATCTTGATGTTCTACCGTCGCAGGGCTTCGCCTAAGCACCACTACAATAATATCGAGGACTATGGTGGAGGGGGGCACCGCACACGGCTAAGAGATCTCAAGGATCAATTGTTGTGTCCATAGTGTGCCCCCTGCCCCCGTATACAAAGGAGTGGAGGAGGGGGAGAGGGCCGGCCCCTATGGCGCGCCCTGGAGGAGTCCTACTCCCACCGGGAGTAGGATTCCTCCCCTTCCATGTAGTAGGAGTAGGAGACAAGGAAGGGGGAGAGGGAAGAGAAGGAAGGAGGGGGCGCAGCCCCTCCCCCTAGTCCAATTCGGACTAGTCAATGGGGGGGGGGGCTGCCTCTCTCTCTCTCTCCCCTAAAGCCCAATAAGGCCCATATACTTCTTCCCCGTATTCCCGTAACTCTCCGATACGCCGAAAAACAGCCGAATCATTTGGAACCTTTCCGAAGTCCGAATATAGTCGTCCAATATATCGATCTTTACGTATCGACCATTTCGAGACTCCTCGTCATGTCCCCGATCTCAGCCGGGACTCCGAACTCCTTCGGTACATCAAAACTCATAAGCTCATAATATAACTGTCATCGAAACCTTAAGCGTGCGGACCCTACGGGTTCGAGAACTATGTAGACATGACCGAAACACGTTTCCGGTCAATAACCAATAGCGGAACCTGGATGCTCATATTAGCTCCTACATATTCTATGAAGATCTTTATCGGTCAAACCGCATAACAACATACATTGTTCCCTTTATCATCGGTATGTTACTTGCCCGAGATTCGATCGTCGGTATCTCAATACCTAGTTCAATCTCGTTACCGGCAAGTCTCTTTACTCGTTCCGTAATACATCATCCCGCAACTAACTCATTAGTTGCAATGCTTGCAAGGCTTTAAGTGATGTGCATTACCGAGTGGGCCCAGAGATACCTCTCCGACAATCGGAGTGACAAATCCTAATCTCGAAATACGCCAACCCAACAAGTACCTTTTGAGACACCTGTAGAGCACCTTTATAATCACCCAGTTACGTTGTGACGTTTGGTAGCTGAAAGTGCAACTATCCCTAGGTGGTTTTGGTAATTCATAACAACATATAGCTCATTGAGCTAATGCTATTCCAAGACAAATATTTCAGGAAAGCTCAATGAATGGCATGGCATGGAAAATGAAAGTGGATCCCTCAAAATATTAAGGAGAAAGGATTGGCTCAAGCTGAAAAGCTCAAAGCTCTACATTTTACATTTTAGTGATCCAAGATTACATCAAGTCTATAGGAAAAGCCAATACTATCAAGGAGGGATGAGGTGTTGCTTAATAAGCCTCTTGCTTCATGTGCTTAGTGATATGCTCCAAAACCCTCAACTACTTTCTCACATCCACATATGACCTAAACATAAAGTCAAAATCGGTTCTACCGATTCTTTCTATCTGGCGCCACCGAGTTCAAATGTCATAGCCACTGCCACAAACCCTAGGCAAATCGGTTTCACCGATAGGGATCTCGGTCTTACCGAGATGGGATTGTAATGTCACGACCGGTTTTCCAATAAAATGTTTATGGAGAAACCGACCTTTTGAGTCCAGTACGAGGAAAAATCCTCCTGACTGGTAGACAAAATCTTGATACAATAAGCCAGTAGCATTAGGATATATTACAGGGTCGAGCTGGGGTGCTCAACCAATTATTACAAGCACGCCAATAATTATACATAATGGCGGATATGACACAATGGAGTGGGGTGGCATTCTACTGACTCGAGGTAGAGTGGTGGTGGAATAACACAGTGGAGTGGATAACATGACTCCTACACTGGCAGCTCATCGAGCGTCGAGGTGAGGCTCGATGAATTTAATTGGGTAGCGGAAGCGGAAGTAACATAGTGACCAATCCAGGGTCGCACGAGACTGATTGGGATTCCTCTAGGCATCGGACTCGCTATCGAACTCTTCATCCATGAGATCGCCTTCGTCAGCATCTGGCCAAATCAACAAGCCAGGTGAGTACTTTGAAAGTACTCGCAAGACCGTTCGGACATAAGATATAACGAATGCATGCATGAATGCGTCATGAGCAATAAGTAATGTACATTCAAATGATGAACTTGCACGACATTATTTAGTAATAAGGAAGTTAGGTGGTAGTAAAAATAACTGAAAAACCGATCGGGTGTCTGAAGCGACGCCTCGAAGGGTGAACAAATAAATAAATCATGCCACAGTCGGGCGTCTGAGCGACACCACATAAAGGGCTTATATTGAAAATAAGAAACAGGCGTGCCACAGTCGGACGTCGGGGTGACATCACAGAAAGGGCTTATATTGAAAGTAAATGACAACAATGCCGTAGTCGGACGTCTGAGCGACATCGCAGAAAGGGCTTATATCAAAGATAAATAATAACAATGCCGCAGTCGGACGTCTGAGCGACATCGCAGAAAGGGCTTATATCAAGAGTAAATAATAACAATGCCGCAGTCGGACGTCTGAGCGACATCGCAGAAAGGGCTTGAAATTCACTTCTCATATCTGTTAACTTGCAAGAAATAGTGCTCAGAGGAAAATATTCAACACATGATAATAAACGGGTTAGTCCATCCATATGAATAAACATTTAACCGGACTTAACACTCATATGGTCCTCCGGAGTTTCTGTCACTGAGTCTGACACTTGACAAGCTAAGATGAAAACAATACTTGGATATGGATAAGATGATTTCAAGGATTATTGACTCTGCAGAGTTTGTACTAAATTATCCACAGCCAACGGATTTCCGTAGTCACGAGGGACTAGTTCCGTTTATGGTATTTCGGAGGAAACACATCTAACCAAGGACCTTTCTGTAATGAAACAGAAACTTCCCAGGGGGCCAAGCAGAAAAGTCCAGAAAACGATTCAGACTGGAAAGCGCATTTTGCCAGAATACGCTTTCAGAAAACGGTTCGTTTAAAAAAAATGAGAGACTGACAGGCGGGTCCCACCCGTCAGGTTTGAAAATTTAAAACAGGGAGACGGAGCTCGTCGGCGCCCGAGAGCTGCGGTGGTCGCTGGCGGCGATCCACGGCGAGGCATGGGGATCGGGTGGTACCTCTGTGCTCAGTGCATCCTTCCGCGTCAGTGGGTGGTGGTGGTGGTCGCCGGCGAGCACTACGTCGACGGCGGCCCTTGCTCCGGCGGACGGCGCTTCAGGTGGAGTTGGATCTCGCCGGAGAGTGCTGCGAAGGGCAAATTGAAGTGGGGGTTAGACTTCTGGGTGCTCGAGGGGATTGCTGACGAGGTTTGGGTGCCGGGGACGGCCTCACCGGAGTGAATCGAGGTGGAGGCCGAGGCGGAACGGGGCGGCCAGAGTTGGGGGAGGAGACCTCCTCGAGGCCCTCCTAGTGGCCTGGCGGAGTGTTGGTGAGGTGCAGAGGTGGTGCGTGCTCGAGGGCGAGCTCGGGGCCCCTTTTTATAGGCGATCCGAGGTGATGGCCGTGAACGGAGTTCTCCGGCGAAGGTTACGGCGGCGCAGGGCTTGGTCGGGGTGGTTTAGTGGTTGAGCATCATCGTGGAGGTTCACTGGCTCCGTTTAGGCACTAAACGCGCTTGGATAAGAAGCTTTGGGGTGGGTTCGACGGAACGGGGCGGCGCGGGCCCGTCGGCGGCAGAGGGCGTGCCCTGTGCTTGCCGGGCCACGCGCGACAGTGCAGCGGAGGCGCTGGCATGCATGAGCCACGCGGAGGGCCAGGGAGCGATGGGCGGCGCCGGGTGGCGTGGCGAGCAGGCTCAGGCCCTCGCTGGCCGCCACGGGTGGCGCAGCCACCGCAGAAACTGCCAACGCCGACGAGGCTCGCCGCCACCGACGCCTGCACCCGTCCAAGGGGGCGTGCGGTGCTCTGGCCAGGGAGGAGGGGCCGTGCGCAACGCGCCAGGGCGCACTGTTGACAGGTGACTGAACTCTAACGAAGAAACGACACTAAACTTTCTGAATCTCTGAATTTCTCTGAAAGTGCAAGGTAACAGTGCAGACCAAGTGTTCAACGAAATGATTCTGGTATGTGGGGATTTTTCCTTGAGCTGATTTTTGGTGGGGTGGCCTCTCATTGCAACTGGGGGTTGCCTGAATTTTGGTGGAATTTTTGGAGAAGAGTAGACATGAATTTCACCAAATTTGACAAATCTGGTCCAAACTTGCAGAAGCTGAAACTTAAAATTTTTGAAAAGGAGAAGAGTGGATCTTGATGGTTCTAGGTTGTGGGTGCTAGGGACTATCCAGAGGAGTTGGTTTGAGATCAAAGTTCAAAGGCAATCAGGTACTTGCTTTGCAAATCACCTAGGCTCAAAATAATGGACATAATTGTTTTGGGGAAAGAAATAAATGAAATAAAATCCAAAAATGAGTTGGACTTGTTGGGACAGAATATTTGGATTGCCCCAAAGTGGAAGGAGGGGTTTTTGAAAGGATTTACCACAAGAGGCATGGTAAAACCATGGGTGGTTTCAATATAAGAGAAGACCCAAAACTCCTAGGGTTTTCTTTTAAAAGAAAATAAATCCCAAAAATAAATTTGAGAAGGGGAGAATCAGAGGAAAGGTTTTTAACAACCAAACACCAGAGTTGAAAAAGATGCCAAAATAAAATCCTCTGCCAAAGGGGAAAATTTTGAGAGAGAAATTTTTGAAAGGGTTTAAATGACCTTCAAAACCAACAAAGTTTTTTGTTGAAAAACCAAACAAATTTTTTTTGAGTGTCACAACACCTACCCCCTTAGGAAAAATCTCGTCCCCGAGATTTCAGATGATCCTCAAATAAATGTGGGTGCTCTGTCCGAAGAAAATCCTCCCTTTCCCAAGTGGCTTCACTCTCGGTGTGATTGCTCCACTGAACTCTGAAAAACTTGATGGTTTTCTGTCGGGTCCTCCTTTCAGACTCCTCCAAGATTTTTATTGGATGCTCCCGATATATGAGGTCTGGCTGCACGTCAATGTTTTCATGGGGTACCTGCTTCTCTGGGTTGCTTACGCACTTTCTCAACTGCGAGACATGGAACACGTCGTGGACGTCGGATAAATCTTCGGGTAAGTCTAGCTGGTAGGCTACCGTGCCTTTCCGTGCCACTATGCAGAATGGTCCGATGAATCTTGGTGCTAGCTTCCCCTTAATCTTGAATCGTTGCAGGCCCCTCATAGGAGATACCCGTAGGTACACAAGCTCACCGGGTTCAAAACTGACTCCCCGATGTTTTTGATCGTAGTAACTCTTCTGTCGACTTTGGGCTGTCTTGAGTCGATCCCTAATCACCTTAACTTTATCTTCAGCCTCCTTGAGCATATCTGGGCCGAAGATATGGCTGTCTCCGGTTTCTGACCAATTTAGCGGGGTACGATATCTCCGCCCCTACAGAGCCTCAAATGGTGCCATTTGCAGGCTGGCTTGGTAACCGTTGTTGTATGCGAACTCTGCGTATGGTAAGCTTTCTTCCCAACTGGTCCCATAGGTGAGGACACATGCTCTTAGCATGTCCTCTAGAATTTGGTTTACGCATTCAGTTTGTCCATCAGTCTGGGGGTGATATGCGGCACTGAACGCCAGTTGAGTTCCCAGAGCTTGTTGTAAGTGATCCCAAAATCCGGAGATAAATTGAGTGCCTCTGTCTGATATTATTGTCTTTGGGACTCCATGTAAGCAGACGATACGGGAGAGATAAAGCCTGGCAAGCTTCTGAGTGGTCTGGGTTGTCTTCACGGGGATGAAGTGTGCTACTTTAGTCAGTCTATCGGTGATGACCCATATGGCATCATTTCCGTGCCGTGACCGAGGTAGCCCAACAATAAAATCCATTCCAATCTCGTCCCATTTCCACTCGGGTATTTTATTTGGCTGCAAAAGTCCGGCCGGTTTCTGGTGCTCGGCCTTGATGCGTTGACAAGAGTCACAACATGTGATGAACGTGGCTATGTCCCTTTTTAGACCGTGCCACCAAATTTTTTCCTGAATATCCTTGTACATTTTTGTCCCTCCAGGATGGATTGAATACGGGGTGGTGTGGCCTTCAGCTAAGATCTGCTATTTAAGGTCCTTGATATTTGGTACGCAAAGTCTATTTCCGTACCACAATATTCCCTGTTCGTCGATAACGAATTCTGAGGCCTTGCCCAAACTCACTTTTCGTTTGATGCCTTCAATGCTGGGGTGTCCATGCTGAGCCTATTTAATCTTGTCTATCAAGGTAGGCTGCATTTATAAATTCGATATGCTGCCTTCGGTAACTACCAGCAAGTTGAGTTTAGCAAACTCCTGCCGAAATTCAGGTCTCAAGTGTGGTAGGTTGTCGTCGTTTGGGCTAGGGTTCCGACTTAGAGCGTCTGCCACTACATTTGCTTTTCCTGGATGGTAGTGGATTCCAACGTCGTAATCCTTCACTAATTCCAACCAGCGTCGTTGCCGTAAATTCAGTTCTGGTTGTGTGAAAATATACTTGAGGCTCTTATGGTCCGTGTATATTTCACAACGATTTCCAAGTAAAAAGTGTCTCCATTCCTTGAGTGCATGAATAACTGCTGCTAACTCCAGGTCATGAGTAGGATAATTTTCCTCATGCTTGCGGTTGTCCGGAGACATATGCGACTACCTTGCCTTCTTGCATCAACACGCATCCGAGGCCCTTCCGGATGCGCCACAATACACCTCAAATTTTTGTGTATGTCCGTACAATTAATCTGGAGCTGTCGTTAATTTCCTTTTTAATTCTTGGAAACTTTTCTCGCAAGCTTCCGTCCATTCAAACTTCTTGTCTTTCTTGAGTAGCTGCGTCATTGGCTTCGCTATGGTGGAGAATCCTTCAATAAATCTTGGTAGTATCCTGCCATTCCCAAGAAACTTCAGACGTCTGTTATTACTGGCTGGTGGTTTCCAGCCTGGCACGGCCTTGACTTTTTCCGGTCTCACGGCAATACCCTCTTGGGTTAGTACGTGGCCCGAAAACCTACTTGTCTTAGCCAAAACTCACACTTACTGAATTTAGCGTACAATTGATGTTTCCTGAGTTCCCCTAGTACAATTCGGAGATGTTCAGCGTGCTCTTCTGGTGTCTTGGAGTATATCAGAATATCATCGATAAATACTACAACAAACTTGTCCATAAACTTCATAAATACTTTGTTCATGAGGTGAACAAAATATGCCGGGGCGTTCGTTAGTCCAAATGGCATTACGGTGAACTCATACAATCCGTATCTGGAGGTGAATGCCGTCTTGGGAATATCTTCTGTTCGTACTTTTAATTGATGCTATCCCGACCTCAAGTCAATTTTTGAGAATACCTTGGCCTGAGCGAGCTGATCAAATAAATCATTTATCCGTGGCATCGGGTATTTGTTCTTGATAGTGACCATGTTAAGCGCTCGATAGTCTATACACAATCTCAGAGTTCCATCCTTATTTTTGGCAAATAAAATTGGTGAACCCCAAGGTGAGGAGCTTGCTCGTATATATCCTTTGTCCAATAATTCTTTTATTTGCTTTTTCAGTTCTACCAATTCGGATGGTGCCATTCTGTATGGTTTCTTGTATATGGGGGCGGTTCTGGGTGCTAGCTCAATGCTGAATTCTATCTCTCGGTCTGGTGGCATGCCTGGTAGTTCTTCGGGAAATACGTCTGGAAATTCACACACTACTGGAACCTTGCTTAATTTAGAAATATCCACCTTGTTCAATCTCGGTTGCCGTGATATTTTCCTTTCTTTGGCTGAAACTTTTATTGTCTTCCCGTGGTGGTGGGTGAGAATTACGTTCCGGTTGAAGCAGTCAATAAAACCTTTGTTGGTGGTTAACCAATCCATCCCTAAGATGACATCCAGTCCTTTATTTTCCAACACAATAAGGTTGGCGTGAAACTTCAACCCTTCAAACTCAATAATCACACCTTGGCAATAACTCTGGGTAACTTGCTTAATCCCAGGGGACTTGACGATCATAGATTTTTCCAACGGAAGCATCGAAAAATTATTTTGCAAGGCAAAACTTTTCGAAATGAATGAGTGAGAAGCTCCAGAATCAAACAAAACCATGGCAGGTATTGTGTTGACAGGAAACGTATCGAGTACGATATCTGGGGCATTATGTGCTTCCTCTTTGGTCACGTGGTTTAGATGACCCTTCCCGTGGTTGTTATTTGGGTTGAAATTGTTGCGCTTTGGCGCTGAATTATTGCCTCCGTTGTTCGGCTTTGGGGTCGAGTTCCTTGGCTTGGGGCACTGCTTGGCATAGTGCCCTTCTTCTCCACAAGCGTAGCAAGTAACGCCTGGGCGGTATGTGAACTCCTTGTCCCTTGCATGGAAATTCTTGATTGGGTGTGAGACGTTTGTCGTGGGTTTGGGTGTCCCACCTTTATGAAAATCTGTCTTGCTGCGGTGGTTGCGGGCATGATTAGTCTGGTCCCTTTTTCGCTTGCGGAAATCTTCCAAGCTGCGCCTCTCATTTTCCAAGGTAATGGCCTTATCCACCAGCATCTTAAAATCTGGGAAGGTGTGCACAACCAGCTGGCATTAAGCGCGGACGTCAGACCGTCTAGAAATTTTTCCATCTTCTTGCTTTCAGACATACGCTCCTCGTTGGCGTAGCGAGACAACAGAGTAAACCGACTGTGGTATTCTGACAGCGTCATGGTCCTTTGCTTGAGGTCATCAAATTCTCTCCTTTTGATCTTCATAAGACTTTTAGGAATATGTGCCCCATGAAATCCTTCTTTGAACTCCTCCCAGGTTATATTATTTTCGTTGGGGTGCATGTGTAGGAAAATTTCCCACCACGATGCAGCTGCTCCAGTGAGATAGTGCAGTGCATATAGCACTTTCTCAAGATCTGAACACTGGGCAATAATTAATTTTCTTTCCATGTCTCGAAGCCAGTCCTCGGCCTCAAGAGGTTTGTCAGTATGAGAAAATGTTTGGGGACGCGTCTTCTGTAGCTCAGATAACTTTGATTGCTGCTGATACTGTCCACGGTGATTTCCCATATTGATTACTTGGTTCATCATTTCCCGATGTTGTTGCTGACTTTGCTCATAAAGACGACACATTTGGGAAAATGATGTTTCACTGTCCTGTTGACTTGACTGCCCCTGTGTGAAATTGTTACTTGGTGGTGTGCCATAATTTTGTTCTGGCGGAGTTGGCATGGAGCGCGTCCAAGGACGAGACATTGTTCACTCTGGGGATATATTTTGTAAAACTCATAGGAAAAGAAATTGAGTCGCAAAAGTCAATAAATTCATGAAGACGGAAAAAGTCTTAAATGCTCCAACATTTTTCAAGAGAATAAACGTTTGCGCACGGAGAAGGACTACTCATTACATATCTTACATGCAAGCAGTAATTATAAAATACATCACTCAGGATATGCGTACATATACCTGACATGTTATTTAGGCTAGTGCACTTCTCCCAGTTCCTACATGATGCACAAACAAGCTACTTCTCACAGCCTATGTACATATAAACATACCATACAAGTCGGTACATCGCACGGCAGCTAAGCATACTCAGTCGGAGATGGTAAGGATTTCCCTTGGCCTGCCGAGGGTGAGGCGCAGTGAGGCTGGGGACTCAACCTCCTCCTCGCTAATAGGCTCCAGACGTGAAGTGTTGCGCTGAGTTCGTGGAGCTGGCACCCTATGTGGAATAACACGAACAGGAGTGGGCGCAAGGGGTGGTGCAGAGCGAACTGGAGTAGGTGAAATGACTTGGTTGAACTCCTCAGTGGTAGGCAGGCGACGAGTAGTGGCGAGAGTAGTAGGTGCAAAAGATGCCGATGATGAGACGAAATTCAGTGGCGGTGCGGTGTGCAGGAGCTCCCTCCTGTTGGCGGCACAGCCATGGACTGAGTCCATGCGGGCAGCCACAAGGTCGTCCACCAGGTTGTCGAAGGCTTCCTCCAGAGCCCGGAGATACTCGATAAGAATCTCAAAAGCCTCGTCTCGTTCTCCTCTGGGGCAGGAGAACGCGTAGTGACAGGTGTATGGCACGTGACATGGAAGGTAGCGGTAACGACGAGTCTTCATCGAAGGAAGGACATCAGTGAGATGAGCTATCGCCTCACGGGCTGCCATCTGCATCGCATGCTTCTCCGTAGGCATGGCTCTCCCCAAGGACCGGAAATGGCGTAACTCAACACGCCCTCCCTTGAATTGCACCGCGGCCAGGTGCATGGTTAGACTGTCGTTGACCTTGTGCTGAGAGAGTGTGAAGACTGGGCGCACAGATGGCCCCATCGCGACTTGGACGATGAAGGAGAGAAGCTTGACGAACCCATCAGGCATGTTGGCGAACATCTGTGACTCGCAGTCGTTGCCAGCCATCTACAAAAGTAGGCAAAAATTCTGAGTGGTCAGATCATAAATTTATGCTAACTGTCAGAAATTGACTACATTTGCAAAAATATGAATTAGCGCTATTATGCTAATAACCGATTAGCGATCGCACCTAGTGGCTTCCTACAGTCAGCCTGGCTCTGGTACCAAGCTTGTCACGACCGGTTTTCCAATAAAATGTTTATTGAGAAACCGACCTTTTGAGTCCAGTACAAGGAAAAATCCTCCTGACTGGTAGACAAAATCTTGATACAATAAGCCAGTAGCATTAGGATATATTACAGGGTCGAGCTGGGGTGCTCAACCAATTATTACAAGCACACCAATAATTATACATAATGGCGGATATGACACAATGGAGTGGGGTGGCATTCTACTGACTCGAGGTAGAGTGGTGGTGGAATAACACAGTGGAGTGGATAACATGACTCCTACACTGGCAGCTCATCGAGCGTCGAGGTGAGGCTCGATGAATTTAATTGGGTAGCGGAAGCGGAAGTAACATAGTGACCAATCCAGGGTCGCACGAGACTGATTGGGATTCCTCTAGGCGTCGGACTCGCTATCGAACTCTTCATCCATGAGATTGCCTTCTTCAGCATCTGGCAAATCAACAAGCCAGGTGAGTACTTTGAAAGTACTCGCAAGACCGTTCGGACATAAGATATAACGAATGCATGCATGAATGCGTCATGAGCAATAAGTAATGTACATTCAAATGATGAACTTGCACGACATTATTTAGTAATAAGGAAGTTAGGCGGTAGTAAAAATAACTGAAAAACCGATCGGTGTATGGGCGGCGCCTCAAGGGTGAACAAATAAATAAATCATGTTACGATCAAGCGTCGAGCGACACCACATAAAGGGCTTATATTGAAAATAAGAAACAAAGCGCTACAATGGACATCGGGCGACATCACAGAAAGGGCTTATATTGAAAGTAAATGACAACAATGCCGCAGTCGGACGTCTGAGCGACATCGCAGAAAGGGCTTATATCAAAGATAAATAATAATAATGCCGCAGTCGGACGTATGAGCGACATCGCAGAAAGGGCTTATATCAAGAGTAAATAATAACAATACCGCAGTCGGACGTTTGAGCGACATCGTAGAAAGGGCTTGAAATTCACTTTTCATATCTGTTAACTTGCAAGAAATAGTGCTCAGAGGAAAATATTCAACACATGATAATAAACGGGTTAGTCCATCCATAGGAATAAACATTTAACCGGACTTAACACTCATATGGTCCTCCGGAGTTTCTGTCACTGAGTCTGACACTTGACAAGCTAAGATGAAAACAGTACTTGGATATGGATAAGATGATTTCAAGGATTATTGACTCTGCAGAGTTTGTACTAAATTATCCACAGCCAACGGATTTTCGTAGTCACGAGGGACTAGTTCCGTTTACGGTATTTCGGAGGAAACACATCTAACCAGTACACACCCATCCCACCTCACGATGCTAGGAATCACCCTAGACAGTGTTCAAGAAAACTTTGAGACGGGGAGATCACAATCTCGAATAGCATGGGATCAAATTTATATACGCGCGCTCTAAGGGGTGCCCCCCTCTCGGTCCCAACCGGAAACACTCATGCCCCCTGACTGGATGATAGGCTTTAATCCAGGGCCATGGAACCCTCATCCCGGCCTCTCGATTTGGTGTGTACCAGAAAGCGGTTTGCAACTTACTAAGCCATATTTCCTTGCGGAAAAACATGTGGTAGCACAGGAGGGAAACGGATGGAAACTGGATCGATTCATTGTTGACACTGGTCAAACAGTCAGGCATAAGACTGGCATGCTACAACACTGCCATCTTACCCATTCTTACGCCATCACATGGCCATGCAAACTCGTATCCAATATCTTATGGATTTTCGAAACTCACTTGTCACCACTTTGCAGGTAATATGACATTCATCGAGGTGCTCATGATCATGCCATGCAACTACTTAATGCAAACATGCCAAAACACTCATCATATCGAAAGTTCAAACATGCTTGCCTGGTTCGGAGTAGTCGGGGCCTAGCTCGGTGAAGTTTGCGGTTCCGTCACCTCCTTCGGTATCTACGGTATACAAAAATACACGCGCAATCGTAAATACCGTGTGGTGTACAGAAATATACCAAATATTTTTCAAATAAATCTGATAAAAAACTAGACACAATTTTGAAGAGGGAAGAAAAAGAATCACTCAAAAACCCTTTTCTGTTTAAAAGTTATAAGTGTTTTGGTCCAAGGACCTTTCTTTAATGAAACAGAAACTTCCCAGGGGGCCAAGCAGAAAAGTCCGAAAACGATTCAGACCGGAAAGCGATTTTGCCGAATACGCTTTAAAACGGTTCGTTTAAAAATGAGAGATCGACAGCGGGTCCCACCGTCAGGTTTGAAAATTTAAACGGGAGACGGAGCTCGCCGGCGCCCGAGAGCTGCGGTGGTCGCCGGCGGCGATCCATGGCGAGGCAGGGGGATCGGGTGGTACCCCCGTGCTCAGTGCATCCTTCCGCGTCGGTGGGTGGTGGTAGTGGTCGCGGGCGAGCACTCGGTGACCCTTGCTCCGGCGGACGGCGGTTCGGGTGGAGTTGGATCTCGCCGGAGAGTGCTGCGAAGGGCAAATTGAAGTGGGGGTTAGACTTCTGGGTGCTCGAGGGGGTTGCTGACGAGGTTTGGGTGCCGGGGACGGCCTCACCGGAGTGAATCGAGGTGGAGGCCAAGGCGGAACGGGGCGGCCGGAGTTGGGGGAGCAGACCTCCTCGAGGCCCTCCTAGTGGGCTGGCGGAGTGTTGGTGAGGTGCAGAGGTGGTGCGTGCTCGAGGGCGAGCTCGGGGCCCCTTTTTATAGGCGATCCGAGGTGATGGCCATGAACGGAGTTCTCCGGCGAAGGTTACGGTGGCGCAGGGCTTGGTCGGGGTGCTTTAGTGGTTGAGCGTCATCGTGGAGGTCCACTGGCTCCGTTTAGGCACTAAACGCGCTTGGATTAGAAGCTTTGGGGTGGGTTCGACGAAACGGGGCGGCGCGGGCCCGTCGGCGGCAGAGGGCGTGCCCTGTGCTTGCCGGGCCACGGCGACGGTGCAGCGGGAGTGCGCTGGCATGCATGAGCTACGCGGAGGGCCAGGGAGCGATGGGCGGCGCCGGGTGGCGTGGCGAGCAGGCTCAGGCCCTGGCTGGCCGCCACGGGTGGGGCAGCCACCGCAGAAAGTGCCAACGCCGGCGAGGCTCGCCGCCACCGACGCCTGCACCCGTCCAAGGGGGCGTGCGGTGCTCTGGCCAGGGAGGAGGGGCCGTGTGCAACGCGCCAGGGAGCACTGTTGACAGGTGACTGAACTCTGACGAAGAAACGACACTGAACTTTCTGAATCTCTGAATTTCTCTGAAAGTGCAAGGTAACAGTGCAGGCCAAGTGTTCGACAAAATGATTCTGGTATGTGGGGATTTTTCCTTGAGCTGACTTTTGGTGGGGTGGCCTCTCATTGCAACTGGGGTTGCCTGAATTTTGGTGGAATTTTTGGAGAAGAGTAGATATGAATTTCACCAAATTTGACAAATCTGGTCCAAACTTGCAGAAGCTGAAACTTAAAAATTTTGAAAAGGAGAAGAGTGGATCTTGATGGTTCTAGGTTGTGGGTGCTAGGGACTATCCAGAGGAGTTGGTTTGAGATCAAAGTTCAAAGGCAATCAGGTACTTGCTTTGCAAATCACCTAGGCTCAAAATAATGGACAGAATTGTTTTCGGGAAAGAAATAAATGAAATAAAATCCAAAAATGAGTTGGACTTGTTGGGACAGAATATTTGGATTGCCCCAAAGTGGAAGGAGGGGTTTTTGAAAGGATTTACCACAAGAGAAATGGTAAAACCATGGGTGGTTACAATATAAGAGAAGACCCAAAACTCCTAGGGTTTTCTTTTAAAAGAAAATAAATCCCAAAAATAAATTTGAGAAGGGGAGAATCAGAGGAAAGGTTTTAACAACCAAACACCAGAGTTGAAAAAGATGCCAAAATAAAATCCTCTGCCAAAGGGGAAAATTTTGAGAGAGAAATTTTTGGAAGGGTTTAAATGACCTTCTTCAAAACCAACAAAGTTTTTGTTGAAAAACCAAACAAATTTTTTTTGAGTGTCACAACACCTACCCACTTAGGAAAAATCTCGTCCCCGAGATTTTAGCTGATCCTCAAATAAATGTGGGTGCTCTGTCCGAAGAAAATCTTCCCTTTCCCAAGTGGCTTCACTCTCGGTGTGATTGCTCCACTGAACTCTGAAAAACTTGATGGTTTTCTGTCGGGTCCTCCTTTCAGACTCCTCCAAGATTTTTATTGGATGCTCCCGATATGTGAGGTCTAGCTGCACGTCAATGTTTTCATGGGGTACCTGCTTCTCTGGGTTGCTTACGCACTTTCTCAACTGCGAGACATGGAACACGTCATGGACGTCGGATAAATCTTCGGGTAAGTCTAACTGGTAGGCTACCGCGCCTTTCCGGGCCACTATGCAGAATGGTCCGATGAATCTTGGTGCTAGCTTCCCCTTAATCTTGAATCGTTGTAGGCCCCGCATAGGAGATACCCTTAGGTACACAAGCTCACCGGGTTCAAAACTGACTCCCCGATGTTTTTGATCGTAATAACTCTTCTGTCGACTTTGGGCTGTCTTGAGTCGATCCCTAATCACCTTAACTTTATCTTCAGCCTCCTTGAGCATATCTGGGCCGACGATATGGCTGTCTCCGGTTTCTGACCAATTTAGCGGGGTACGACATCTCCGCCCGTACAGAGCCTCAAATGGTGCCATTTGCAGGCTGGCTTGGTAACCATTGTTGTATGCGAACTTTGTGTATGGTAAGCTTTCTTCCCAACTGGTCCCATAGGTGAGGACACATTCTCTTAGCATGTCCTCTAGAATTTGGTTTACGCATTCAGTTTGTCCATCACAGGGGTGGTATGCGCATCTGAACGCATGATTGAGTTCGAGCTTGTTGTAAGTGATCCCAAAATCGGAGATAAATTGAGTGCCTCTGTCTGATATTATTGTCTTTAGGACTCCATGTAAGCAGACGATACGGGAGAGATAGAGCCTGGCAAGCTTTTGAGTGGTCTGGGTTGTCTTCACGGGGATGAAGTGTGCTACTTTAGTCAGTCTATCGGTGATGACCCATATGGCATCATTTCCGTGCCGTGACCGAGGTAGCCCAACAATAAAATCCATTGCAATCTCGTCCCATTTCCACTCGGGTATTTTATTTGGCTGCAAAAGTCCGGCCGGTTTATGGTGCTCGGCCTTGATGCGTTGACAAGAGTCACAACATGCGATGAACGTGGCTATGTCCCTTTTTAGACCGTGCCACCAAATTTTTTCCTGAATATCCTTGTACATTTTTGTCCCTCCAGGATGGATTGAATACGGGGCGGTGTGGCGTTCAGCTAAGACCCGTTGTTTAAGGTCCTTGATATTTGGTACGCAAAGTCTATTTCCGTCCCACAATATTCCCTGTTCGTCGATAACGAATTCTGAGGCCTTGCCGAAACTCACTTTCCGTTTGATGCCTTCAATGCTGGGGTGTCCATGCTGAGCCTCTTTAATCTTGTCTATCAAGGTAGGCTGCATTTATAAATTCGATATGCTGCCTTCGATAACTACCAGCAAGTTGAGTTTAGCAAACTCCTGCCGAAATTCAGGTCTCAGGTGTGGTAGGTTGTCGTCGTTTGGGCTAGGGTTCCGACTTAGAGCGTCTGCCACTACATTTTCTTTTCCTGGATGGTAGTGGATTCCAACGTCGTAATCCTTCACTAATTCCAACCAGCGTCGTTGCCGTAAATTCAGTTCTGGTTGTGTGAAAATATACTTGAGGCTCTTATGGTCCGTGTATATTTCACAACGATTTCCAAGTAAAAAGTGTCTCCATTCTTTGAGTGCATGAATAACTGCTGCTAACTCCAGGTCATGAGCAGGATAATTTTCCTCATGCTTGCGGGTTGTGCGGAGACATATCGACTACCTTGCCTTCTTGCATCAACACGCATCCGAGGCCCTTCCGGGATGCGTCACAATACACCTCAAAAATTTTGTGTATGTCTGGGACAATTAATACTGGTTCTGTCGTTAATTTCCTTTTTAATTCTTGGAAACTTTTCTCGCAAGCTTCCGTCCATTCAAACTTCTTGTCTTTCTTGAGTAGCTGCGTCATTGGCTTCGCTATGGTGGAGAATCCTTCAATAAATCTTCGGTAGTATCCTGCCATTCCCAAGAAACTTCATACATCCGTTACACTGGCTGGTGGTTTCCAGCCAAGTACGGCCTTGACTTTTTCCGGGTCTACGGCAATACCCTCTTGGGTTAGTATGTGGCCCAGAAAACCTACTTGTCTTAGCCAAAACTCACACTTACTGAATTTAGCGTACAATTGATGTTTCCTGAGTTCCCCTAGTACAATTCGGAGACGTTCAGCGTGCTCTTCTGGTGTCTTGGAGTATATCAGAATATCGTCGATAAATACTACAACAAACTTGTCCATAAACTTCATAAATACTTTGTTCATGAGGTGAACAAAATATGCGGGGGCGTTCGTTAGTCCAAATGGCATTACGGTGAACTCATACAATCCGTATCTGGAGGTGAATGCCGTCTTGGGAATATCTTCTGTTCGTACTTTTAATTGATGGTATCCCGACCTCAAGTCAATTTTTGAGAATACCTTGGCCTGAGTGAGCTGATCAAATAAATCATTTATCCGTGGCATCGGGTATTTGTTCTTGATAGTGACCATATTAAGCGCTTGATAGTCTATACATAATCTCAGAGTTCCACCCTTCTTTTTGGCAAATAAAATTGGTGAACCCCAAGGTGAGGAGCTGGCTCGTATATATCCTTTGTCCAGTAATTCTTTTATTTGCTTTTTCAGTTCTACCAATTCGGATGGTGCCATTCTGTATGGTCTCTTGTATATGGGGGCGGTTCCGGGTGCTAGCTCAATGATGAATTCTATCTCTCGGTCTGGTGGCATGCCTGGTAGTTCTTCGGGAAATACGTCTGGAAATTCACACACTACTGGAACCTTGCTTAATTCAGAAATATCCACCTTGTTCAATCTTGGTTGCCGGGATATTTTCCTTTTTTTGGCTGAAACTTTTATTGTCTTCCCGTGTTGGTGGGTGAGAATTACGTTCCGGTTGAAGCAGTCAATAAAACATTTGTTGGTGGTTAACCAATCCATCCCTAAGATGACATCCAGTCCTTTATTTTCCAACACAATAAGGTTGGCGTGAAACTTCAACCCTTCAAACTCAATAATCACACCTTGGAAATAACTCTGGGTAACTTGCTTAATCCCAGGGGACTTGACGATCATAGATTTTTCCAAGGGAAGCATCGAAAAATTATTTTGCAAGGCAAAACTTTTCGAAATGAATGAGTGGGAAGCTCCAGAATCAAACAAAACCATGGCAGGTATTGTGTTGACAGGAAACGTACCGAGTACGATGTCTGGGGCATTCTGTGCTTCCTCTTTGTTACTTCTTGGAGAGTGGTGTCTCCTAGATTGGCTAGGTGTCACTTGGGAGCCTCCGACAAGATTGTGGAGTTGAACCAAGGAGTTTGTAAGGCAAGGAGATCGCCTACTTCGTGAAGATCTACCGCTAGTGAGGCAAGTCCTTCATGGGCGATGGCCATGGTGGGATAGACAAGGTTGCTTCTTCGTGGACCCTTCGTGGGTGAAGCCCTCCGTGGACTCGCGCAACCGTTACCCTTCATGGGTTGAAGTCTCCATCAACGTGGATGTACGATAGCACCACCTATCGGAACCACGACAAAAAAATCCGTGTCTCCAATTGCGTTTGAATCCTCCAAACCCTTCCCTTTACATTCTTGCAAGTTGCATGCTTTAAATTCCGCTGCTCATATACTCTTTGCATACTTGCTTGAATTGTGTGAAGATTGCTTGACTTGTGCAAAGATAGCTAAAATCTGCCAAAGTCTAAAATTGGGAAAAGGCTAAGTTTTTAATTGGTCAAGTAGTCTAATCACCCCCCTCTAGACATACTTCAACATCCTACAAGTGGTATCAGAGCCTTGGTCTCCATTTGCTTTGATTTCCATAGCTTTTGGTGGTCATAGCCTTGGTTTCACAACCTAGGAGAGTATGGCGTCTAGCGAGGAAGTTATCACCATAGAGGTCCTTACTTTGATGGCACTAATTTTTCTAGTTGGAAGCATAAGATGAAAATGCTTATTCTCGGACATAACCCCGCCGTTTGGGCTATTGTGTGTATTGGCTTGCAAGGTGAATTCTTTGATGGGAGAGAACCAAACCGTGAAGCTAGCACGGAAGAGTTGAAGATGCTGCAATACAACGCTCAAGCTTGTGATATCCTCTTCAACGGATTGTGCCCCGAAGAATTCAACAAAATCAGCCGTCTTGAGAATGCAAAGGAAATTTGGGATACTTTGATTGATATGCATGAAGGTACCGACTCCGTCAAGGAATCCAAGTTGGACGTGCTCCAAAATCAGCTTGACAAGTTCAAAATGAAGGATGGTGAAGGTGTCGCTGAAATGTACTCTAGGCTTGCTCTTATCACAAATGAGATTGCCGGCTTAGGAAGTGAAGAGATGACCAACAGATTCATCATCAAGAAGATCCTAAGAGCATTGGTTGGAAAATATGATACCGTGTGCACATTGATCCAAATGATGCCAAATTACAAAGATCTCAAGCCAACGGAAGTCATTGGAAGAATTGTTGCTCATGAGATGTCACTCAAGGATAAGGAGGAACATCACAACAAGTCAAGTGGTGCTTACAAAGCCTCATGTGAAGCCCCCACATTATCAAGTGAGAAACAAACCTTCAATGAAGAATTAAGCTTAATGGTGAAGAACTTCAACAAATTCAACAAGAGTAGAAGCAAAGAAAGAAGATCTAAGTCAAGGTCCTACAATGACAAAATATCTTGTAGTCGAGAGCGCAATTGCTACAATTGTGGGAGACCCGGACACTATTCCAATGAGTCTACGACACCCTACAAAAGAAGAGAAGATTCTCCAAAAAGAAGAAGTAGAAGAGAAGAATCACCACCAAGAGAGAGAAGGAGTAGAGATGATCGTTATGAACGAAAACCCTCACGGAGAAGCAAGGATTCGGAAAGGAAGGACAAGTCATCAAAGAGCTACACAAAACAAAGACATCAAGCTCATGTTGGTGAATGGGTATCCGCCCGACTCCGACAATCACTCGAGAGAAGCTATCACTCCGACTCGAATACACTCAAGATGAAGGTGTTGCCGGTCTAGCACTTAAGGTCAACCAACTCCTATGACATATTTGATTCACCAAATGAAGGAATTGGAAGATGCTTCATGGCCAAAGGTCCTAATTTAACACACCCCGAGTATGTTGATTTTAATAGTGATGAAGATGACTTGTTAGGTGATGATGATTTACTTGTTGACAACTCTAGTGATGAATACTATGATGAAACGTCAATTAATCATGCTAATCAAGATAAAACGAATGACAATGATAAGGAGAATATTGAGCTTCTAACTAAAGAACTAAACACTCTTAAGTTAGCTCATGAAACTGTCTTCGAAGATCATCGAGAACTTTTAAGGGCTCATGAGAAGTTACGCTTTGAAAAGCTCAATCTTGAGCAAGAGCATGAGTTCCTAATGGCAATCAATGATGATCTCCATAAGAAAAGTTCTTCTTACATTGCCAAGCGTTTACTCTTATCTACTTACATGCCTCAAGTCAAGTCTAGTAACAAGAACAAGAAAGACTCTTCCTCTAGTAGTAACAATGACAATGCTAAATCCAATATTGTTGCTTCTAGTAGTTCTCTTGATTTCACTAATGATTCTCTTAGCCGAGTTACACTTGAGCAAGAAAACAGCTTATTGAAGGGACTTATAGAGAAAGGTGTATACAAGAGCCTTGCCGGGAGTAAGCAATTCGAGGAAATTGTACGCAAGCCAGGAAGGCACCGGAAGAATCAAGGTGTTGGTTTTGAATGAAAGTTCAATGCCAATGGAGTTGAGTGGGAAGAAGATCAATACCCCAATACGAAGTTTGTTCCTCAACAAGAGAAGTATGATCCTACTTCCTTCAAGGGAACACATGCACAAGATGATCTTCCACCACAAGACCACAAGAACAAAGGCAAGGACAAGCTTCAAGAGGAGATTGATGCATTTGAAGAAGCACCTAAGGCCTTGGTCAAGTGGGTTCCCAAGACTACGTCAAATTCTACTTCATCAAGTACAACTACAACACCAAGGATTCCCATCAAGATGATGTGGATCCCGAAGAAGAAGAACTAGAGAGTTCTTGAGGGTGACTCCGCCAACATTCTTCACTCATATCATTATGGCGAGGACAAGTGCAATCATCTTCCATATCTTGCACTAGTTCAAGGAGTCACAAACCCTCATGTTCGTAAGGCAAGGGACAAGGTAACCTAATGTTTTCATGGACATCATTTTGTGTGTGCATCACTCTATGTCTATGGATATTCTTGTTTGTTCCTTGTGGGACTAACCCATGTAGGTATTGAAAGTGCAACTCACTCCAAAGGATTGCTCCATAAGATCTACATCAACATTGAGCATCCACATCTTCAACACCTACATGAAGTCATCATCGACAAAACCCAAGGTTAGTTCATCCCTCTAAGGGGGGATCTCACATCTAGGGGGAGCATAACTCTAAGAATTGAGTCAAAGCAACTCTAATGATGTGAACACATAAATGCTTTATGTAAAAGTGGTAACCCCACTTGAGCTTAAACGATGAGTATGACCTATGATCAAATGTTCTCATTTGACTCCTAAGTCAATATACTCATATATAGATGACCTAGTCATCGCCAATTGTTTGATAGATGCTAGAATTGTTTGTGCATGCTTTGTCACATATTTCATTTGTCATTTTATTGTGTGAGCATGTTGGTTGCATATTATACTCATTCAAGGACATCCACTTGTTGTTTTGATTGATTGGTTTCTTTTTCTTTGGCCAAGTGGATGGACAAGAATGCCTAAGAACCTTCCCTAGCTATCTATGCTTTTCTCGTCTCAAACTGTATTCATGCTACATCACAAAATTTGATCAAGTCAGATTCGAACCACTCTGTGTGAGGAGCACTCGGAGTCCCCGATTCGTCATAGACTTAAACTTCCAATACTTCTTTGTGCTTTTCGGTCTGACCGATTCCTCCATTTCGGTCATACCGAGATCACTAAGTCGATCTAGGTTTTCATCTCGGTGCAACCGATTTGAACTTTTCGGTCACACCGAGTTGCTGTAACTGTCAACAGTTATGCATCTCGGTGCCACCGAGTTGTTCCACTCGGTCACACCGATAGTGTCGGGCTATATATACTCACGGGCAAAAATTTGGAAATTTTCTCCGAACCCCTTTGCCCGCGCATAGCTCGCTCTGCCTCCAGGGTCTCCGGATCGTCCTCCTCGTCGCCAGCCGCCTCCTGTCGCTGGTCTCCGCCGCCGTCAACGGAATTCATCCCCGCCGTTGCCACCGTAGCGAGTTCATCGCCGAACTAGGGTATGAACTCGATCACAGTGCTATCCTCGTCTGATTCTCAGCACATTGTGTTCATTATGATTCTTGCCATGATTGAAACACCTCTATCCAGTCAAAACAATCCATAGAATAGACGCGACTCGAAAATTTAGGGTTAGGTTTCCGCTGAAACCATCTCGGACCCACCGAGTTGAAAAACTCGGTCCCACCGATTCGGCTAACGCCATTGCACTAGTAACTCTCGGTCTGACCGAGAATTGCTAATCGGTGTGACCAATTTTAGAACTTTGTGAAACCCTAGCAGTCTCGGTGCCACCGAACTGTGACTCGGTCTGACCGAGTTCACTAGTTTAGGTTCCAAAACTGCTTCGGTATCACCGAGTGTGAAAATCGGTTGATCCGAAATGCTTTCTTTGGAAAAATAAAACTAAGTTTTTTGAATCATTTTTTTTGCAAAAATTCTGCATTTTGTGATGCTCATCCACTCTATCTCATCTATAACTATTCACAGGGTCAGCAGTCAGTGTGTGCAGCATGTCAGATCAAAGTGACAGCTAGAACAAGTCAGAGGAGCAGATACAGATGAGTGAGGGAACTAGTCCCTCTAGCTGCTCAGATGAGGGAAGCAGAAGCACTCCCAGCAATTTGCTCAAAGCTGGCACCAGGACAAGGAAGAAGAGAACCTCAGAATCTGAGGATGAGGATTATGTGGCAATAGAAGATGAGGCCATTTCAAAGAAGAAAGTGCTCAAGAAGGAGTATAGCTCAACTGCAGTAAAGCCAGGGATGAAGATCAAAAGGCCTGTAGGAAGACAATCAATGTCTAAAGCCAGAGTCTCCACTCAAGCATCTTTGGAATCCCAACCCAAAGAGCCTGCTGCAGAAGGAAAGAAAAGGAAGGAAAGGGTCAAGATGACCATGGCCAGAGTGATTGGAAAGCCTTCCATGATGGAAGAAGAGGAAGAAGAAGAGGTTGCTGCACCAGCACCCAAGGTACAAAAGCTGATGGGTGATGCTATAAAGTCAGGGGCTGCAACATCAAAGCCCAAAGTAGCACCCAAAGCTTCCTCCAAGCCCAAGAATGCACCTAAGAGGAATACCAGGAGTATACCAGCTGCTGAAAAGAACAAGGCCCCAGTGCCTGATGTTGTTGCTGAGGAAGATGATGAAGGACAAGTCCTAAGGAAGCTCAAACCCAAGATTCCAGACCACAATGATGCTCATCCTGTTGCTGAGAACATGAAGATTAGGAGAGACTTAGGGTTGAGGCTATGGAGAGAGTCAGATCCATATGCCACCAGGAGAAGGACTGCTGTTGATTACAGGTTCCACACAAAGGAACATCAGGACTTCTATGAGACAATCTTGTTGGACAAGAAGCCCATAGTGTGTGATATGAGGTGAGTCGACTGGACCTACATACAGGAGAATGAAGAACATTATCCTGAAGTGTATGATAGCTTCAGTGCGTGTGGAGTTGCAGACTTTGTTGGGCAGAAGCTCAAAAACTGGAATGATGAGCTCATTATGCAATTCTACTCCACAACACATTTCTATCCAGATGGTAGGATAGTTTGGATGTCTGAAGGAATGAGATACCAATCAACCATTGAGGAATGGGCAAGTCTGATCAATGCCCCAAAGGAGAGTGAAGATGACTTGGACGTTTATGCCAAGAAAAAGATGGATCACAACTCTATGTCACAGATGTACAAAGAGATCCCAGACAAAGCTCTTGAGACTTTCAAGCTAGGGTCAGTCCATTTTCTTCTGTCAGGGCTGCCAACGATCAACTGGATCCCAAGGCACACTCTTTTGCCCAAATCAGGTGACCACAACATGATCAGAGGGCATACAATTAATTTGCTACACATATTTGATGTGCCCCAGAAATTCAAGGTCATGAGCCTCATGGTTGAGACTATCAAGAGGACAGCAGCAGACCAAAAGAGAAGTTGTGGATATGCCCCACAAATTCAGGAGTTGATTAACTCAAAGATGGGCACAGGAAAGTATCTGTTGGATAAGGAACACTTTGTTCTCTATCCTGACTTTGAGGACAATCAAGTTGTGTGAATGAGAATGAACCATCATCAATACAAGCTCAAGAGAAGAAGGAGAAAGCAAGGAAAGAGAAGGCTGCCAAGATGCCAACACAAGAGGAGGCATCTGGGTACTTTTTGAAGAGCAAGCAGGACCAGCTTAGTTACTTGATAGCATCAACTCTGAGAATTGAGAAAGGGTTGGCCACCCTAACTCAAAACCAGGAGAGCCTGGAAAGAATCATGGAACAAAAATTCTATGATCTTGATGTCAAAGTAATTGAGATTCAGTCAGTTGTGGAGCAGCTACAGGATGACATGCAGGAGAGGAAGGGCAGGACAACTACTGATGCATTTGCCAGAGTGCCTCGAGCTCAGAGATTAGCTGCAGAGCCAGTAACAGACAACAGAGTCACTTCATCTGCTCCAGCTACAGCTCCAGCGCAACCAGCTCCAGCACCAACTTCTTCAGCTCCTTCCACATCAACTGAAGTCTTCATCCAAGGAGCCATCTCTACGCCACCAACTAAAGACCAAGCCTGAGAGACGATATAGTACTATGCATTTTCTAGGAACTTTTTGGTAACTTGTTTCCAAAGGGGGAGAAAAATGTATAGATCATAGGCTTCGAGAGAGAGAGTTTTCTTTTGTTCTCTCTTGTATTCTTGGTTGAACTTTGTTTGCTTTTGATTGCTTAAGATACTATGCTATTATCTATGAGACATTGATGATCATGTGTTTGATCATAAGCTACACTTATGCTTGTTAGATGATATTATCTTACTTATCCTTATATGATCATTCACTTTGCTTGGTGATGAGTGCATGTATTCAATCTTTATTATTTTGAGCGCTCCACCAAGATGTATGTGACATGGAAGAGTAACCCATGAGCCTATTTCCTTGTGCATTTGTAGTCCAAAGCAAATCTCAAAATATGCACAAATTTAGGGGGAGCTCTTGCTTATCACATACTTCTCAAAGCGACGATGTTTTTCAATCTTATTATCATTTGTCGAAGCTTTGATCCATATGTTGTCATCAGTTACCAAAAAGGGGGAGATTGAAAGTGCAACTATCCCTAGGTGGTTTTGGTAATTCATAACAACATATAGCTCATTGAGCTAATGCTATTCCAAGACAAATATTTCAGGAAAGCTCAATGAATGGCACGACATGGATGATGAAAGTGGATCCCTCAAAATATTAAGGACAAAGGATTGGCTCAAGCTCAAAAGCTCAAGAATCTACATTTTACATTTTAGTGATCCAAGATCACATTGAGTCTATAGGAAAAGCCAATACTATCAAGGAGGGATGAGGTGTTGCTTAATGAGCCTCTTGCTTCATGTTCTTAGTGATAAGCTCCAAAGACCCTCAAATACTTTCTCACATCCACATATGACCTAAACCTAAAGTCAAAATCGGTCCTACCGATTCTTTCTATCCGGCGCCACCGAGTTCAAATGTCATAGCCACTGCCACAAACCCTAGGCAAATCGGTTTCACCGATAGGGATATCGGTCTCACCGAGATGGGCTCTCTGTTTCCCTTCGTAACATTTCGGTCTAACCGAAGTGAGCGATCGGTCCCACCGAGATTGCAATGTAAACTCTCTATTTCCCTTTCGTAACATTTCGGTCTCATCGAAAAGAGCGAATCGGTCCCACCGAGTTTACCTGACCAACTCTCTGGTTAGCTAATTACCAAAATCGGTTTCATCGAGTTTGTGTAATCGGTCTCATCGAGATTACGTTATGCCCTAACCCTAACCATATCGGTCCTACCGAGTTGCATGTCAGTCCCACCGAAAACCCTAACGGTCACTAGGTTTACTGAATCGGTCCGACCGAGTTTGTTGATTCGGTCCCACCGAGTTTGGTAAATTGTGTGTAACGGTTAGATTTTGTGTGGAGGCTATATATACCCCTCCACCTCCTCTTCATTCGTGGAGAGAGCCATCAGAACAAACCTACACTTCCAACTTACAAGTTCTGAAAGAGAGAACCACCTACTCATGTGTTGAGGCCAAGATATTCCATTCCTACCACATGAATCTTGATATCTAGCCTTCCCAAGTTGCTTTCCACTCAAATCTTCTTTCCGCCAAATCCAAATCATGTGAGGGAGAGTTGAGTGTTGGGGAGACTATCATTTGAAGCACAAGAGCAAGGAGTTCATCATCAACACACCATTTGTTACTTCTTGGAGAGTGGTGTCTCCTAGATTGGCTAGGTGTCACTTGGGAGCCTCCGACAAGATTGTGGAGTTGAACCAAGGAGTTTGTAAGGGCAAGGAGATCGCCTACTTCGTGAAGATCTACCGCTAGTGAGGCAAGTCCTTCGTGGGCGATGGCCATGGTGGGATAGACAAGGTTGCTTCTTCGTGGACCCTTTGTGGGTGGAGCCCTCCGTGGACTCGCGCAACCATTACCCTTCGTGGGTTGAAGTCTCCATCAACGTGGATGTACGATAGCACCACCTATCGGAACCACGACAAAAACATCCGTGTCTCCAATTGCGTTTGAATCCTCCAAACCCTTCCCATTACATTCTTGCAAGTTGCATGCTTTAAATTCCGCTGCTCATATACTCTTTGCATACTTGCTTGAATTTTGTGAAGATTGCTTGACTTGTGCAAAGATAGCTAAAATCTGCCAAAGTCTAAAATTGGGAAAAGGCTAAGTTTTTAATTGGTCAAGTAGTCTAATCACCCCCTCTAGACATACTTCAAGGTCCTACAGTAGCACACAAAGTGTTCCTCCGATAAACAGGAGTTGCATAATCTCATAGTCTTAGGAACATCTATAAGTCATGAAGAAAGCAATAGCAACATACTAAACGATCGTGTGCTAAGCTAATGGAATGGGTCATGTCAATCACATCATTCTCCTATTGATGTGATCTCGTTAATCAAATGACAACCCATGTCAATGGCTAGGAAACTTAACCATGTTTGATCAACGAGCTAGTCAAGTAGAGGCATACTAGTGACACTCTGTTTGTCTATGTATTCACACATGTATCATGTTTCCGGTTAATTCAATTATAGCATGAATAATAAACATTTATCATGATATAAGGAAATTAATAATAACTTTATTATTGCCTCTAGGGCATATTTCCTTCAGTTTCCCACTTGCACTAGAGTCAATAATCTAGTTCACATCACCATGTGATTTAACACTAATGTTCACATCTGTATGTGATTAACACCCATAGTTCACATCGTCATGTGACCAACACCCAAAAGGTTTACTAGAGTCAATATCTAGTTCACATTGCTATGTGATTAACACCCAAAGAGTACTAAGGTGTGATCATGTTTTGCTCGTGAGAGAAGCTTAGTCAACGGGTCTGTTACATTCAGAGCCATATGTATTTTGCAAACATTCTATGTCTACAATGCTCTGCACGGAGCTACTCTAGCTATTTGCTCCCACTTTCAATATGGATCCAGATTGAGACTTAGAGTCATCTGGATCGGTGTGAAAGCTTGCACCGATGTAACTCTTTACGACGGGCTCTTTTATCACCTCCATAATCGAGAAACATTTCCTTAGTCCTTACTAAGGATATTCTTGACCAATGTCCAGTAATCTACTCCTAGATCACTATTGTACTCCCTTGCCAAATTCAGAGCAAGGTATACAATAGGTCTGGTACATAGCATAGCATACTTTATAGGACCTATGACTGAGGCATAGGGAATGACTTTCATTCTCTTTTCTATTTTCTGCCGTGGTCGGGATTTGAGTCTTAATCAATTTCACACCTTTGCAACATGCAAGAACTTTTCTTTTGACTGCTCCATTTTGAACTATTTCAAAATCTTGACAAGGTATGTACTTATTGAAAAACTTATCAAGCGTCTTGATCTATCTCAATAGATCTTGATGCTCAATATGTAAGTAGCTTTACTGAGGTCTTTCTTTTAAAGAACTCCTTTCAAATACTCCTTTATGCTTTCCAGAAAAATTCTACATCATTTCTGATCAACAATATGTTACTCACATATATTTATCAGAAAGGCGGTAGTGCTCCCACTCACTTTATTATAAATACAGGCTTCACCGCAAATCTGTATAAAACTATATGCTTTGATCAACTTATCAAAGCGTATATTCCAACTCTGAGATGCTTGCACCAGTCCATAGATGGATCACTGGAGCTTGCACATTTTGTTAACACCTTTAGGACTGACAAAACCTTCTGGTTGCATCATATACAACTTTTCTTTTAATAAAACCAATAAGGAATGCAGTTTTGACATCCATTTGCCAGATTTCATAAAATGTGGCAATTGCTAACATGATTCGGACAGACTTAAGCATCGCTACAGTTGAGAAAATCTCATTGTAGTCAACACTTTGAACTTTGTAAAAAAAAACCTTTTTCGGCAAGTCTAGCTTTGTAGATAGTAACACTATTATCAGCGTTTGTCTTCATCTTGAAGATCCATTTATTTTCTATGGCTTGCCGATCATCGGGCAAGTCAATCAAAGTCCACACTTTGTTCTTATACATGGATCCCATCTCAGATTTCATGGCCTCAAGCCATTTCGCGGAATCTGGGCTCACCGTCGCTTCTTCATAGTTCGTAGGTTCATCATGGTCTAGTAACATAACTTCCAGAATAGGATTACCGTACCACTCTGGTGCGGATCTTACTCTGGTTGACCTACGAGGTTCAGTAACAACTTGATCTGAAGTTTCATGATCATCATCATTAACTTCCTCACTAATTGGTGTAGGAATCACTGGAACTGATTTCTGTGATGAACTACTTTCCAATTCGGGAGAAGGTACAAATTACCTTATCAAGCTCTACTTTCCTCCCACTCACTTCTTTCGAGAGAAACTCTTTCTCTAGAAAGGATCCATTCTTAGCAACGAATGTTTTGCCTTCAGATCTGTGATAGAAGGTGTACCCAACAGTTTCCTTTGGGTATTCTATGAAGACGCACTTCTCCGATTTGGGTTCGAGCTTAACAGGTTGAAAACCTTTTTCACATAAGCATCGCAACTCCAAACTTTAAGAAACGACAGCTTAGGTTTACTGCTAAACCATAGTTCATACGGTGTCGTCTCAACGGATTTAGATGGTGCCCTATTAAAGTGAATGCATATATCTCTAATGCATAACCCCCAAACGATAGTGGTAAATCGGTAAGATACATCATAGATCGCACCATATCCAATAAAGTGCAGTTACGATGTTTGGACACACCATTATGCTGTGGTGTTCCATGTGGCGTGAGCTGTGAAACTATTCCACATTGTTTAAAAATGAAGGCCAAACTCGTAACTCAAATATTCTTTTCTACGATCAGATTGTAGAAACTTTATTTTCTTGTTACGATGATTCTCCACTTCACTCTGAAATTCTTTGAACTTTTCAAATGTTTCAGACTTGTGCTTCATTAAGTAGATATACGCATATCTGCTCAAATCATTTGTGAAGGTCAGAAAATAATGATACCCGCCACGAGCATTAACACTCATTGGACCGCATACATCGGTATATATTATTTCCAACAAGTTAGTAGCTCGTTCCATTGTTCCGGAGAACGGAGTTTTAGTCATCTTGCCCAAAAGGCATGGTTCGCAAGCATCAAATGATTCATAACCAAGTGATTCCGAAAATCCATCTTTATGGAGTTTCTTCATGCGCTTTACACCGATATGACCCAAACGGCAGTGCCACAAATAAATTGCACTATCATTATTAACTTTGCATCTTTTGGCATCAACATTATGAATATGTGTATCACTATGATCAAGATTCAATAAACCATCACCATTGGGTGTATGACCGTAGACAGTTTTATTCATGTAAACAAAAAAAAATTATTCTCTATCTTAGATGAATAATCGTATCGCAATAAACATGATCTTATCATATTTATGCTCAACGCAAACACCAAATAACTTTTATTTAGGTTTAACAATAATCTCGAAAATATAGGGAGTGTGTGATGATGATCATATCAATCTTGGAACTACTTCCAACACTCATCGTCACTTCCCCTTCAACTAGTTTCTGTTTATTCTGTAACTCCTGTTTCGAGTTACTAATCTTAGCAACCGAACAAGTATCAAATACTCAGGGGCTACTATAAACACTAGTAAGGCACACATCAATAACCTGTATATCAAATATACCCTTGTTCACTTTGCCATCCTTCTTATCCACCAAATATTCAGGGTATTTCCGCTTCCAGTGACCATTTCCTTTGCAGTGTAAGCACTCAGCTTTAGGCTTTGGTCTAGCTTTGGGCTTCTTCGCGGGAGTAACAACTTGCTTGTCATTCTACTTAAAGTTTTCTTTCTTTCCCTTTGCCCTTTTCTTGAAACTAGTGGTCTTGTCAATCATCAACACTTGATGCTCTTTCTTGATTTCTACCTTCGTCGATTTCAACATCACGAAGAGCTCGGGAATCGTTTTCGTCATCCCTTGCATACTATAGTTCATCACGAAGTTCTAGTAACTTGGTGATGGTGACTAGAGAACTCTGTCAATCACTATCTTATCTGGAAGATTAACTCCCACTTGATTCAAGCGATTGTAGTACCCAGACAATCTGAGCACATGCTCACTAGTTGAGCGATTCTCCTCCATCTTTTAGCTATAGAACTTGTTGGAGATTTCCTATCTCCCAACTCGGGTATTTGCTTGAAATATTAACTTCAATTCCTGGAACATCTCATATGGTCCATGACGTTCAAAACGTCTTTGAAGTCCCGATTCTAAGCCGTTAAGCATGGTGCACTAAACTATCAAGTAGTCATCATATTGAGCTAGCCAAACGTTCATAACGTCTGCATCTGCTCTTGCAATAGGTCTGTCACCTAGCGGTGCATTAAGGACATAATTCTTCTGTGCAGCAATGAGGATAAACCTCAGATCACGGATCCAATCCGCATCATTGCTACTAACATCTTTCAACACAATTTTCTCTAGGAACATATCAAAATAAACATATGAAAGCAATAACGCGAGCTATTGATCTACAACATAATTTGAAAAATACTACCAGGACTAAGTTCATGATAAATTTAAGTTCAATTAATCATATTACTTAAGAACTCCCACTTAGACAGACATCTCTCTAGTCATCTAAGTGATCACGTGATCCAAATAAACTAAACCATGTCCGATCATCACGTGAGATGGAGTAGTTTTCAATGGTGAACATCACTATGTTGATCATATCTACTATATGATTCACGCTCGACCTTTCGGTCTCCGTGTTCCGAGGCCATATCTGTATATGCTAGGCTCGTCAAGTTTAACCTGAGTATTCGCGTGTGCAACTGTTTTGCACCGTTGTATTTGAGCGTAGAGCCTATCACACCCGATCATCACGTGGTGTCTCAGCACGAAGAACTTTTGCAACGGTGCATACTCAGGGAGAACACTTCTTGATAATTAGTGAGAGATCATCTTATAATGCTACCATCAATCAAAGCAAAAAAAGATGCATAAAGGATAAACATCACATGCAATCAATATAAGTGATATGATATGGCCATCATCATCTTGTGCTTGTGATCTCCATCTCCGAAGCACCATCGTGATCACCATCGTCACCGGCGCGACACCTTGATCTCCATCGTAGCATCGTTGTCGTCTCACCACCTATTGCTTCTATGACTATCGCTACTGCTTAGTGATAAAGTAAAGCATTACAGGGCGATTGCATTGCATACAATAAAGCGACAACCATATGGCTCCTGCCAGTTGCCGATAACTCGGTTACAAAACATGATCATCTCATACAATAAAATATAGCATCACGTATTGACCATATCACATCACAACATGCCCTGCAGAAACAAGTTAGACGTCCTCTACTTTGTTGTTGCAAGTTTTACGTGGCTGCTACGGGCTTAGCAAGAACCGTTCTTACCTACGCATTAAAACCACAATGATAGTTCGTCAAGTTAGTGTTGTTTTAACCTTCGCAAGGACCGGGCGTAGCCCCACTCGGTTCAACTAAAGTTGGAGAAACTGGCACCCGCTAGCCACCTCTGTGCTAAGCACGTCGGGAGAACCGGTCTTGCGTAAGCGTACGCGTAATGTCGGTCCGGGCCGCTTCATCCAACAATACCGCCGAACCAAAGTATGACATGCTGGCAAGCAGTATGACTTGTATCGCCCACAACTCACTTGTGTTCTACTCGTGCATATAACATCTACACATAAAACCTGGCTCGGATGCCACTGTTGGGGAACGTATTAATTTCAAAAATTTCCTATGCACACGCAAGATCATGGTGATGCATAGCAACGAGAGGGGAGAGTGTTGTACACGTACCCTCGTAGACCGAAAGCGGAAGCGTTATAACAAAGCCGTTGATGTAGTCGTACGTCTTCACGGTCTGACCGATCAAGCACCAAAACTACAGCACCTCCGAGTTCTAGCACACGTTCAACTCGATGACGTTCCCCGGACTCCGATCCAGCAAAGTGTCGGGGAAGAGTGCCGTCAGCACGACGGCGTGGTGACGATCTTTATGTTCTACCGTCGCAGGGCTTCGCCTAAGCACCATTATGATAATATCGAGGACTATGGTGGAGGGGGGCACCGCACACGGCTAAGAGATCTCAAGGATCAATTGTTGTGTCCATGGGGTGCCCCCTGCCCCCGTATATAAAGGAGTGTAGGAGGGGGAGAGGTCCGGCCCCTATGGCGCGCCCTGGAGGAGTCCTACTCCCACCGGGAGTAGGATTCCTCCCCTTCCATGTAGTAGGAGTAGGAGACAAGGAAGGGGGAGAGGGAAGAGAAGGAAGGAGGGGGCGCAGCCCCTCCATCTAGTCCAATTCGGACTAGTCAATGGGGGGCGGCCTGCCTCTCTCTCTCTCTCTCCCCTAAAGCCCAATAAGGCCCATATACTTCTTCCCCGTATTCCCGTAACTCTCCGGTACTCCGAAAAATACCCGAATCATTCGGAACCCTTCCAAAGTCCGAATATAGTCATCCAATATTCAATCTTTACATCCTGACCATTTCAAGACTCCTCGTCATGTCCCCGATCTCATCCAGGACTCCGAACTCCTTCGGTACATCAAAACTCATAAACTCATAATATAACTGTCATCGAAACCTTAAGCGTGCGGACCCTACGGGTTCGAGAACTATGTAGACATGACCGAAACACGTTTCCGGTCAATAACCAATAGCAGAACCTGGATGCTCATATTGGCTCCTACATATTCTACGAAGATCTTTATCGGTCAAACCGCATAACAACATATGTTGTTCCCTTTGTCATCGGTATGTTACTTGACCGAGATTCGATCGTCGGTATCTCAATACCTAGTACAATCTCGTTACCGGCAAGTCTCTTTACTCGTTCCATAATACATCATCCCACAACTAACTCATTAGTTGCAATGCTTGCAAGGCTTTAAGTGATGTGCATTACCAAGTGGGCCCAGAGATACCTCTCCGACAATCGGAGTGACAAATCCTAATCTCGAAATACGCCAACCCAACAAGTACCTTTGGAGACACCTGTAGAGCACCTTTATAATCACCCGATTACGTTGTGACGGTTGGTAGCACACAAAGTGTTCCTCCGATGGCGGAGTTGCATAATCTCTTAGTCATAGGAATATGTATAAGTCATGAAGAAAGCAATAGCAACATACTAAACGATCGTGTGCTAAGCTAACGGAATGGGTCATGTCAATCACATCATTCTCCTAATGATGTGATCCCGTTAATCAAATGACAACCCATGTCAATGGCTAGGAAACTTAACCATCTTTGATCAACAAGCTTGTCAAGTAGAGGCATACTAGTGACACTCTGTTTGTCTATGTATTCACACATGTATCATGTTTCCGGTTAATACAATTCTAGCATGAATATTAAACATTTATCATGATATAAGGAAATAAATAATAACTTTATTATTGCCTCTAGGGCATATTTCCTTTAGGTATTACCCTGCCGTCCAAGTAAATTTGCATGTGTCACCTCTAAAAAAACTTCAAATAAATATCCTTTTTTGTGCGCCTGGATTGTTCATAGAGCGACAGGATGTAGTCAGTATCTTCCATGCTAAGTGGATTATTCTCATGATGACTGTTTATTCACTCGTCCTTGCACGATAGGGGCGACAATAGGGATTCCCAGTCCCAATGTCAAATTGCAAATAATTAAACAAAACTCCCCCCGGACTGTTGTTGGTATGGACAACACTCGTTGTTTCGAACAAGCCGTGGAGTGTGATTATTGGTGGAGGGGGAGTAAACCTTTACTTTTATCGCTTGGGAACCGCCACTAATGCGTTTAGCATGGAAAGATACCGATAACTAATGGTCGCGAAGTAAACAAGAAGGGTGCATTTCTCAAAATTTCATTTACCTCGGTTTTAAAAACTTGAGCTCTCGCACCTCTGCAAATCATTGCTTCCCTCTGTGAAGGGACTATCTGTTTACTTATAATTTGTGTCATCACCTTCTCAAATAAGCGCCAGAACCTGAGAGCACTATTGTCATCCTCATGCATTGTGTATAGCTAATGTTGGGTGCATCATGACTGGATCTTTTCTACCATGAATTAAAATGTTTAATCACTGCTTGAACTTTGGAGGTGCTCTACATTTATGTTTTGTTGTCTCAGAAAGGGCTAGCGAGATACCACTGTTATCATATTATATGATGGTTGTTTTGACAAAGTGTTGTTATTTGAGATATTTTATTATTGCTTGCTAGTTGATTATGTCATTGATATGAGTTAATATAGTCTTCAAGAGTTATTGTTGACATGGTTAGTTATAATCTTGGTTGAAAACCTGGGTGCTGCTTAAGCTTATTTATGTAAACAAGAGCAAACGAGTTTGTAAAAGTTTTTCTTTTTCACTTTCAGTTTATCAACTGAATTGCTTGAGGACAAGAAAAGGTTTAAGCTTGGGGGAGTTAATACGTCTCCAACGTATCTACTTTTCCTAACGCTTTTCCTCTTGTTTTGGACTCTAATTTGCATAATTTGAATGAAACTAACCCCGACTGACACTGCTTTCAGCAGAACTACCATGGTGTTGTTTTTGTGCAGAAATAAAAGTTCTTGGATTGGAACGAAACTTTTCGAGGATTTTTTATACAATAAAAGAGAATTTTTGGAGCCAAGAACCACCGGAGGGGGGCATCTGGGTGGGCATAACCCATCGGGGCGCCCCCCTCCAGGCACGCACAGGTGGATTGTCCCACCTGGTGGCCCCGTAGACCTCAACCCTGATACTATAAATTCATATTTTCGGAGAAAAATGGGGAGAAAGAATTATCGCATTTCGCGATACGGAGCCGCCGCCACCTCTTGTTCTTCATCGAGAGGCCAGATCTGGAGTCCGTTTGGGGCTCCGGATAGGGGGATATTCGATCTTCTTCATCAGCAACCCTTCTCCATCGCCAATTCCATTATGCTCCCCACCGGGAGTGAGTAATTTCTTTGTAGGCTCGCTGGTCGGGTGAGGAGTTGGATGAGATTCATCATGTAATCGAGTAAGTTTTGTTAGGGCTTGATCCCTAGTATCCATTATGTTCTGAGATTGATGTTGCTATGACTTTGCCATGCTTAATACTTGTCACTTTGGGCCGAGTGCCATGATTTTAGATCTGAACCGTTTATGTGTTATATCTATGTTCTAGATCCGATCTTGGAAGTTATAGTCACCTACTACGTGTTATGATCCGGCAAACCCGAAGTGACAGAAGTCGGGACACTTCCCGGTGATGACTGTAGTTTGAGGAGTTCATTTATTCACCGTGTGTTAATGCTTTGTTCCGGTTCTCTATTAAAAGTAGGCCTTAATATCCCTTGGTTTCCAATAGGACCCTGCTGCCACGGGAGGGTAGGACAAAAGATGTCATGCAAGTTCTTTCCATAAGCATGTATGACTATTTACGGAATACATGCCTACATTATATTTATGAACTGGAGCTAGTGCCCAATCGCCCTAGGTTATGACTATTATATGATGAATATCATCCAACGAATTCACTGACCCAATGCCTATGAATTTCTCTTATATTGTTTCTGCTAAGTTACTACTGCTATTGTTACTACTGCTGTTGCTACTACTATCAAAACTATCATACTACTTTGCTACTGATCACTTTGTTGCAGATAATTAATCTCCAGGTGTGGTTGAATTGACAACTCAGCTACTAATACTTGCAAATATTCTTTGGCTCCCCTTGCGTCGAATCAATAAATTTGGGTTAAATACTCTACCCTCGAAAACTGTTGCGATCCTCTATACTTGTGGGTTATCAGGCGGCACAGTGAAGGCGCGGCGACACGCGTCCCGCCCGCTCCCGCCACGCGTACACACGGCGGCCGCCCTCTCGCCACCCACCCACGGCTATAAATGCCGCCCTCCCTCGCCGGTGAACACACACTCCCTCACCACAAAACCCTCTCCCCCTCTCCCGCCGACACCCCTCTCGACCTCTCACCGCCGACGTGCGTCACTCCTCTCTCTCCCCTGCCGATGACAATGGCCGAGCGCTACCCAAGCGATGGTGCGGCGGACAACGGCTTCGGCTGCCGCCACCTGCACGTGGACGAGGCACGCCTCCTCTATGCGGCCGACTACCCAGCGCCGCCAGATATGCGGGTGCCGGGCTCATGGGGGCTGAGCGCCGGAGGCGTCCCAGTGCCTCCAGCGCCCACCGACGCTGACCGGTGTGCGGATATCGCGCACATTTGGTTGTCGCTGCCGGAGCAGGCGCAGAACCAGCCGAGGCACGCCCCCGACAGCAACACGCTGTGGACGGCATACTTTGACCGCCGCCACGAGGAGCAGCTCGCCTCCACCAACAGCGTCGAGCCCCGCGGCCGTCTCAACTCCGAAGGGCGGTGCCAATGGTGAGATGTCCCCGGTCGCACCCTCAAAGCCATCCTCGAGTACATCGAGGCTGCCAACACGCCACACTTGGAGTACCTGAAGCCCCCTCCTTCTCTTGCCGCCGCGGTGAAGGAAATATGCCCTAGAGGCAATAATAAAGTTGTTATTTTATATTTCCTTATTCATGATAAAGATTTATTATTCATGCTAGAATTGTATTAATCGGAAAACTTAATACATGTGTGAATACATAAAAAAACACGGTGTCCCTAGTGATCCTCTACTAGACTAACTCGTTGATCGAAGATGGTTAAGGTTTCCTAACCATTGACATCTATTGTCATTTGATAATGGGATCACACTATTAGGAGAATGATGTGATGGACAAGACCCATTCATTAGCTTAGCATAATGATCATTCAGTTTTATTGCTATTGCTTCCTTCATGTCAAATACATATTCCTTTGACTATGAGATTATGCAACTATCGGATACCGAAGGAATGCCTTATGTGCTATCAAATGTCACAACGTAACTGGGTGATTATAAAGATGCTCTACAGGTATCTCTGAAGGCCTTTGTTTAGTTGGAATAGATCGAGATTAGGATTTGTCACTCCGAGTATCGGAGAGGAATCTCTGGGCCCTCTCGGTAATATACATCATAAGCTTGCAAGCGAACGACTAAGGAGTTAGTCACAAGACGATGTATTACAGAACGTGTAAAGAGACTTGCCGGTAACGAGATTGAACTAGGTATATAGATACCGACGATCGAATCTCGGGCAAGTAACATACCGATGGACAAATGGAATTACGTATGTTGTCATAACGGTTCGACCGATAAAGATTTTCGTAGAATATGTAGGAGCCAATATGGGCATCTAGGTTCCGCTATTGGTTATTGACCAGAGAGGTGTCTCGGTCATGTCTACATAGTTCTCGAACCCGTAGGGTCCGCACGCTTAACGTTTGATGTTGATTTGGTATTATATGAGTTATGTGATTTGGTGACTGAATGTTGTTCGGAGTCCCGGATGAGATAACGAACATGACGAGGAGCTTCGGAATGGTCCGGACGTAAAGATTGATATATAGGATGATGCTATTTGGTCTCCGGAATGGTTTCAGAATGCACCGGAAAGTTATCGGATACCGGAAAGGGTTCCGGAGGCACCGTGAGAGTATTGGGCCTTAGTGGACCAAGTGAAAGGGAAAACACCAAACCACATGGGCTGGTGCGCCCCCTTTAGGGCAGCCACACCTAATACATGGTAAAGGGGGGGGGCGCCACCCCCTCCTACCATATCCCGAAGAAGGGAGGAAGGAAAGAAGGGGGCACCTCCCCCTTTTCTTCCCCCTTGTGCCATTATTTGGCAGGGGGAGCACATCAAAGGGAGGAGCCCTAGGGCTGCTGCCACACCTGTTCGGGCGCCCTAGGGGCTGCCTCCTCCCCTCTGACACCTATATACATGTGGGGAGGGGTGCCACACAATACACAGCTTATTCCATGCCGTGTGTCGGCACCCCTCCGCCTCTAGTTTACTCCTCCGCTCTAGATCGTCCCAGTGCTTAGGCAAAGCCCTACACCATCACCACGCTGTTATGCTGACATAACTCATCTACTACCTCGCCCCGCTTGCTAGATCAAGATGACGAGGACGACACCGAGCTGAACATGTGCAGAACGCGGAGGTACCGTGCGTTCGGTACTTGATCGGTCGGATCACAAAGGTGTACGACTACATCAACCACGTTGAATAAACGCTTCCGCTTACGGTCTACGAGGGTACATAGACACACTCTTCCCCTCATTGCTATGCATCTCCATGGATAGATCATTGTGTGTGCGTAGAATTTTTTTGTTTTCCATGCAACAATTCCCAACAGTGGCATCATGAGCCGGGTCTATGTGTAGATGATATGCACGAGTAGAACACAAAGAGTTGTGGGCGGTAATAGTCATACTGCTTACCACCAACGTCTTATTTTGATTCGGCGGTATTGTGGGATGAAGCGGCCCGGACTAACCTTACATGTCCACGTACATGAGACCGGTTCAACCGACAGACATGCAACTAGTTTTGCATAAAGGTGGCTGGCGGGTGTCTATTTCTCCTACTTTAGTTGAATCGAATTTGACTATGGCCGGTCCTTGAAGAAGGTTAAAACATCAAACTTGAGAAACACCGTTGTGGTTTTATCGTAGGTAAGAACGGTTCTTGCTAGAAGCCCGTAGCAGCCACGTAAACCTCGCAACAACAAAGTAGAGGACGTCTAACTTGTTTGCAGGGTATATTGTGATGTGATATTGTCAAGACATGATGAGATATACATTATTGTATGAGATGATCATGTTTTGTAAGATATCTGGCAGCTGGAAGGAGCCATATGGTTGTCTCTTTATTGTATGAAATCCATACGCCATGTAATTGCTTTACTTTATCACTATGAGTTAGCAATAGTTGTAGAAGAAATAGTAGGCGAGACGACCACGACGCTGATACATCTCCAACGTATCTATAATTTATGAAGTATTCATGCTATTATAGTATCATTCTTGAATGTTCTACAATCATTTTATAACAACTTTATATCATTTTTTGGGACTTACCTATTGACCCAGTGCCCAGTGCCAGTTGTTGTTTTTTGCTTGTTTTTTACATCATAGGAAATCAATATCAGACGGAGTCCAAACACCGCAAAACTTTCTGTGAATTTTTTATGGACCAGAAGACATCCAGTGGGCCAGAGAAGCACTTGGGGTTGCCCCGAGGGGGGCACAACCCACCAGGGCGCGCCTTGGGTCCCAGGCACGCCCATGTGGGTTGGGCCCACCTCGGTGGCATCCTGCACCCCCTCTTCGCCCTATAAATCACCAAATATTCCAAAAACCCTCGGGGTAACCCTAGATGAGAAGTTCCACCACTGCAAGCCTCTGTAGCCACTGAAAACCAATCTAGACCCCGTTCCGGTACTTCGCCGCAGGGGGAAATCATCACCGGACCATGATGAGGAGGGAGTAGTCCACCCTTAGGGCTAAGGGTTTGTACCAGTAGCTATGTGTTTAATCTCTCTCTCTCTCTCTCTCGTGTTCTTGAGATGTCCCGATCTTGATGTATCGCGGGCTTTGTTAATATAGTCGGATCATATGGTGTTTTCCCATCTCTATCTTGTGATGAATTGAGTTTTCCCTTTGCGATTTCGGTTTATCGGATTGAATAATTTTATGGATTTGAGAGCACTTGATATATGTCTTGCATATGAATACTCGTGGTGACAATGGGGTATCATATCGATTCACTTGATATATGTTTTGGCACTCAACTCGCGGATTCCCGAGGTGACATTGGGGTAATCTACGCATAGGGGTTGATGCACGTTCTTGTCTTTGTTTCTCCGGTAGAAATCTTGGGGCACTCTTTGAGGTTCTTTGTGTTGGATTGAGTATTATGAATCTGAAATTATTTGGTGTTATTTTAGTATGAACTCTTGAATAGATCGATCGAAAAGAATAGCTTCGAGGTGGTTTCGTACCCTACAAACAATTTCTTCTTATGTTCTCCGCTAGATATGAACTTTGGAGTGATTCTTCATCACACTTTGAGGGATGGTTATATGATCCAATTATATTAGCATTGTTGAGAGGTTTCACTAGTGAAAGTACGGACCCTAGGCCTTGTTTTCAAGCATTGCAATACCGTTTGTGCTCCATTTAGCAATTGCTACCTTGCTGTTTTTATTTACTCAAGTTATAAAAATATATTTATACCGTCCATATTACACTTTGAACACCATCTCTTCGCCGAACTAGTGCACCTATACAATTTGCCATTGTATTGGGTGTGTTGGGGACACAAGAGATTTCTTGTATTTGGTTGCAGGGTTGTTTGAGAGAGAACATCTTCATCCTACGCTTCCCACGGATTGATAAACCTTAGGTCATCCACTTGAGGGAAAATTGCTACTGTCCTACAAAACTCTGCGCTCGGAGGCCCAACACGTGTCTACAAGAATAAAGTTGCATAGTAGACATCAGACGCTACGATGGAGATCAAGGTGTCGAGCCAGTGACGATGGAGATCATCATGATGCTTTGTAGATGGAGATAAAAAGCACAAGATGATGGCCATATCATGTCACATATTTTGATTGCATGTGATTTTTATCTTTTATTCATCTTATTTTGCTTAGTACGGCGGTAGCATTATAAGATGATCCCTTCACTAAATTTCAAGGTATAAGTATTCTCCTTGAGTATGCACCATTGCGACAGTTCGTTGTGTTGAGACACGACGTGATGATCGGGTGTGATAGACTCTACATTCACATACAACGGGTTCAAGACAGTTTTGCACATGCAGAATACTCGGGTTAAACTTGACGAGCCTAGCATGTACAGACATGGCCTCAGAACACTGGAGACCGAAAGGTCGAATGTGATGTTTGGGGAACACAGTAATTTCAAAAACAATCCTACGCACACGCAAGATCCATCTAGGTGATGCATAGCAACGAGGGGAGAGTGTTGTCCACATACCCTTGTAGATCGAAAACGGAAGCGTTATGACAACACAGTTCATGTAGTCGTACGTCTTCACGATCCGACCGATCCTAGTAACGGAAGTACGACACCTCCGCGGTCTGCACACGTTCAGCTCGGTTACGTCCCACGAACTCTAGATCCAGCTGAGGTTGAGGGAGAGTTTCGTCAGCACGACAGCTTGATGACGTTGATGATGAAGTTACCGACACAGGGCTTCGCCTAAGCACTACAACAGTATGACCGAGGTGGAAATCTGTGGAGGGGGGCACCGCACACGGCTAAAAAATCAACTTGTGTGTCTATGGGGTGCCCCATCCCCCGTATATAAAGGAGTGGAGGAGGGGAGAGCCGGCCCTCTCATGGTGCGCCCAAGGGGGGAGTCCTACTCCCGGTGGGAGTAGGATTCCCCCTTCCCTAGTTGGAGTATGAGAAGAAGGAAGGAGGAGAGAGGGAGAAGGAAAGGGGGGCCGGCCCCCCACCCCAATTTGGATTGGGATTGGGGGAGGGGGGCGCCCCGCCTTGGCCTCCTCCTCCTCTCTCCCACTAAGGCCCAATAAGGCCCATAGACTCCCCGGGGGGTTCCGGTAACCCCCCGGTACTCCGGTAAATGCCCCCAACTCACCAGGAACCATTCCGATGTCCAAACATAGCCTTCCAATATATCGATATTTATGTCTCGACCATTTCGAGACTCCTCGTCATGTCCGTGATCACATCCGGGACTCCGAACAACCTTCGGTACATCAAAACACATAAACTCATAATACCGATCGTCATCGAACGTTAAGCGTGCGGGCCCTACGGGTTCGAGAACTATGTAGACATGACCGAGACTCGTCTCTGGTCAATAACCAATAGCGGAACCTGGATGCTCATATTGGTTCCTACATATTCTATGAAGATCTTTATCGGTCAAACCGCATAACAACATACATTTTTCCCTTTGTCATCGGTATGTGACTTGCCCGAGATTCGATCATCGGTATCTCAATACCTAGTTCAATATCATTAGCGGCAAGTCTCTTTACTCTTTCCGTAATGCATTATCCCACAACTAACTCATTAGTCACATTGCTTGCAAGGCTTATAGTGATGTGCATTACCGAGAGGGCGCAGAGATTCCTCTCCGACAATCGGAGTGACAAATCGTAATATCGATCTATGCCAACTCAACAAACACCATCAGAGACACCTGTTGAGAATCTTTATAATCACCCAGTTACGTTGTGATGTTTGATAGCACACAAAGTGTTCCTACGGTATTCGGGAGTTGCATAATCTCACAGTCATAGGAACATGTATAAGTCATGAAGAAAGCAATAGCAACAAACTAAACGATCGTCGTGCTAAGCTAACGGATGGGCCAGGTCAATCACATCATTCTCTAATGATTTGATCTCGTTAATCAAATGACAATTCATGTCTATGGCTAGGAACCTTAACCATCTTTGATTCAACGAGCTAGTCAAGTAGAGGCATACTAGTGACACTCTGTTTGTCTATGTATTCACACATGTACTAAGTTTCCGGTAAATACAATTCTAGCATAAATAATAAAAATTTATCATGATATAAGGAAATATAAATAACAACTTTATTATTGCCTCTAGGGCATATTTCCTTCACGTGAATCATATAGTAGATAGATCAACATAGAGATGTTCACCATTTATGACTACCCCATCTCACGTGATGATCGGGTATGGGTTAGTTGATTTGGATCACGTGTTACTTAGATTACTTGAGGGATGTCTATTTAAGTGGGAGTTCTTAAGTAATTTGATTAATTGAACTTAATTTATCATGAACTTGGTCCTGATAGTATTTGCAAATTATGTTGTAGATCAATAGCTCAGGTTGTAGCTCCCCTATGTTTTTGATATGTTCCTAGAGAAAACTATGTTGAAAGATGATAGTAGCAATGATGTGGACTGGGTCCATGATATGAGGATTATCCTCATTGCTACACAGAAGAATTATGTGCTTGATGCACCGCTAGGTGACAGACCTATTGCAGGAGCCGATGCAGACGTTATGAACGTTTAGCAAGCTCGATATGATGACCATTTGATAGTTTAGTGCGCCATGCTATACGCTTTAGAATCGGGGTTTCAAAGATGTTTTGAATCCCACATAGCATATGAGATGTTCCAAGAGCTGAAATTGGTATTTCAGACTCATGCCCGTGTCGAGAGGTATGAGACCTCTGACAAGTACTTTGCCTACAAGATGGAGGAGAATAGCTCAGCTAGTGAGCATGTGCTCAGAATGTTTGGGCACTACAATCACTTGAATCAAGTGGGAGTTAATATTGCAGATAAGATAGTGATTGACAGAGTTCTCTAGTCACTATCACCAAGCTACTAGAACTTCGTGATGAACTATAATGTGCAAGGGATAACCAAAAAATATTCCCGAGCTCTTCACGATGCTGAAATCGGCGAAGGTAGAAATCAAGAAAGAGCATCAAGTGTTGATGGTTAACAAGACCACTAGTTTCAAGAAAAAGGGCAAAGGAAAAGAAAGGGAACTTCAAGAAGAATGACAATAAAGTTGCCACCCCGTGAAGAAGCCCAAAGCTAGACCTAAGCCTGAAACTGAGTGCTTATACTGCAAAGGGAATGGTCACTGGAAGCGGAACTACCCCAAGTACTTGGCGGATAAGAAGAATGGCAAATTGAACAAAGGTGTTGGGGATATGACTATTGGATATGACCCGCCCAGCAGGGGCCGGGTTATTGCAATGGAGGTTCATCTAAATGAAGCCCAAGAGTATATTGAAGATGGCGGTTCATAACAGGCTTATTAAAAGGCCCGAGCCCGAAGGCGGCTTAAGGCCCGTACGTGTAAACTGCCATGTATATGTAACTTGTATTGTAAGGCATGTAAGATAATTCACCGGGCCAGACACGTTTGTATGAGCCGGCCGGGACTCTGTAGGCCGCAGGGCATCAACCCATGTATATAAGGGGACGACCCGACATCGGCTTTGTAGCGACCCGACAACGGCTTTGTAGCGACCCGACCCGAATGGATCAAGTCTTTGTGCTTAAGTGTCATCCCTGGATCGGTATGCTGACACACACAGTACTCGAAGGATTTATAACAGAGGTAAATCACATGTATAAAGTAACGCAAATACTATTACCTCAATCCAAATATAGCGGAAGCAACAAGGTTGTGGATTCCCATCAACACCAACGGCAAATTCGAGTGTACAAAATCGTAACCCTAACGTATCACTTACTCGTCGTAAGATTCCTGCAACATGAAACATTGCAGCCCGAAAACGGGTCAGCACATGGAATATGCTGGCAATGTAACACATAGAGAGTAATGAAAGAATAAGCCTATACTACATGCATATATGGCTGGTGGAAAAAGCTCTATGGTTACAGTTTTTGCGTAAAGCCAATTTTTCCCTACTGCAAAGAAATAAAATTTATTTAACTATCGTGGTGGTTGTTAAACATTGAGAATGGTTGGCAGCATTCTCAATCCCAATTAAAAGTACTCATTAAAACCCAACAATATTAATTAGAAGTAACATGATGAGATTCACATGATTTCCAAGTACTAGATACTCAAGATGTCCATAACCGGGGACACGGCTAACCATGATTAGTTTATACACTCTGCAGAGGTTTGCACACTTTTCCCCACAAGACTTGATCGCCTCCGTTTGATTTCTCGCACTACATGGTGTTTGAGAAACGGATGACCGAGACATAGTCATTCGGAAGTGCTAGCACCTTACTTGTGGGTAGACCGGTACACCTACTTTCCCCTACATCTGCTAGTCTACTCGTAAGAGTTAGCACAACTTAATCAACTATGCCAGAGCCCATAATGGCTTGTGGCTGCACACGGAAGTTTCTAGTTTGAATAATCTCATGATCCCTTTGAGCCTGGGTGGCGGTCCGAAGAAATACAGGCAAGTTGTGATAGAAACCAGGTGCCTCAATCCACCCAGATGTGTGTTTAAGTTGCTACCTTAAATAAACCATTAATTTAACAATCTCACATCTGTCATGGAACACACTCACCCAATCCACGTCTACTAGCATAGCTTGGCATAATAAGAAAACGTAGAAGTAACTCCCAAGGGATTGATAATAAAACAGGTAATAGGTACTACCTCATCTACTTCCCATCCCACAATTTAATTAGATCCTAATCATGCAATGTTTGAGGATAGATCTAATGCATAAAAATTGGGTATGAGAAGAGGTATGACCAAAGTGTTACTTGCCTGCAATGTTGATGAAGATGATTTGCACTCAAAACTCTTGATAGATCTACTCGTCACACTCCCGTCAATCTATCGTAAGCAATCAATAGTAACCACACATAAGCAATCAATCAAAAGATCGAAAAGAACGAAGAAACAATTCGAAAAACATCAAAACCAAGAAAATAACTCTTGCAACATAAAACAATTTCTAACAGTACCAAAATTATATGAATTTGGCCTTATCAGAAATTTTATGTCAAGAGCTTTAATTTGCAAAAACAATCAACTAAATCGGAGTTACGAAACTCAAGTTATGATCAAACGAAGTTAAAATACAAATCTGTTTGAATTCAAATTCTAAAACTTTCAAAAACATGTTTGAGTTGGATTACTGGATAGAGGGGATCATAACGAAGAAGCGGGCGTTGGTTTCATTGGATTTGGACTAACGAGCAAAAAGTTGTGAGTGTTTGAAGTCCAGGGGCTAATCTGTAAATAAAAAATTCACGGACGGGTCTCTGGCCGAAATAAACAGAAAAAGGAAAAAACTAGACAGTGAACGTTCGTTGCAGAACGTTAATGAACGAAAATCATTCACTGAGTGTGCCTAACCGGTGAACGTTCGCAACTTAACAAAAAAAACAACTCCTAAAAAAAACATAAAACCGATCTAACTAGAAAAATCGGGCGGGTTTTACCGGTCCACGGTGGTTCGGCGGTCTTTGGCGGAAAGCCGGCGGCTCTCCAGCGAGGCTGCGGACTCCGGCGAGGCGGGGCGGCGGCTCCGGCGGCCGTCGAGGACGGCGGAGAGCACGGGGAGGGGCGGCGTTGGGCGGCGGGTGCGGTGGCGGTGTCGGCGGCGGGCGACGGCGACGAGAGCGGTGGCGGCTGCGGCTTCGGCGAGATCTGGCGCCCTTTATAGGAGAGGAGGGGCGAGGTGGCATGGAGAAGGGGGCGGTGGAGAGGCGGCGCGGAGGCGGAGTCCGGGACGGACACGGCGGTGGCGGCGCTGTCGTGGCGGCGGCGGAGTCCCGCGGGAGCTCGGGGACGGGCGCGGAGGTGGGCTGGGCCTGCGGCCTGGCTCGGGTGCTGGGCCGGCCCATTCGGCGAGGGGAAAGAGAGAGAGAGAGAGAGAGAGAGAGAGAGAGAGAGAGAGAGAGAGAGAGAGAGAGAGAGAGAGAGAGAGCAGTGCTGGGCTTCGGCCTGGCACTGTTCGAAGAGTTTTTTTTAAACAGACAAAGAAAAATAAAAACAAAAGAAATAGAAATTTTATATAGGCATATAATATATCAAAATTTTCAGAAAAAGATTTCCTACATGATGAACATTATTCTAGCTTCAAATAAGATACACAAAAATTCAAATAAAGCAAAGAGTGCTTCTGCTTTAATAAAATCCAACAAAAATCATTTTAAAATACCAAAATTAATTCAAATTTATTTCTCTCCATTTTTCTGATGTAGGGAATCATGTTACCCTATTTTCCATATATTTTATTTTGGAGAAAATAATTTGAATAAAACTCAATAACTCCAATTGAAAATAAATTCAAAAGAACTTTGAATTTAATTCTTTGAAACTCCCAACTCATATTTCATATAATTTGAAGAAGTCATTTTATCTTCGCTCGTGAAAATCATTGAGTTGCATAAAGTTTCAGAATTGGAAATATTTTCCAAACGAAATTCAAATATTTTCAACACCCTTGTCATTTAAATAAATGGAAGAAGTCATGTCATCTTCTCTCCGTGGTTTTGTGGTGAAAAGAATTTGAATTCGGAGATCATAAAATGCAAAATGAAATTTTGGGAAAGTCCTTTTATTCCCTCTCATTTAACTTTCAAAAAGTTTTGAATTCACTCACTTTCAGTCAATCAATCAAACAATCAAACAAAACTATCTATTTATTATAACATTCCAAAATTTAGAATTTTGGGATGTTACAAAACTACCACCCTTAAAAGGAATCTCGTCCTCGAGATTCAGAGAGGCTAGAAAGAAATAGGTTAGGGTTTGGGGGTCTTCTCAAGAATCCATCGATCGTCTCCGGGGTCTCGGGTGCTACCACCCTTAGAAGCATGGTTACGGTTCCATCAAAACTCATATACTCCATCTTTATTGTTGACAGTGTCGGTCTTCTCAGATCTTCATTATAATTCCTTCTCTGGCTCTTCCGTAGCGGCATAACATTTTCCTCAATTTCTTCTGTCCTTTCATCTTGGTAAGGTTATCCCGAAAATGGGTCCTCTTAGCTGACGGGTCTGGCGCCAATTCTAATTAGCTATCGATATCTCATGGTGGTCAACAATTTATGGTTTGTCCTGCAGGAAATGGGTCTGGGTTGATCCTCACCGTATAACCTACGGTTTGGCAAAAGCTGCCGTGTACAAGGGGAGAAAATACCTATACCATTCTAAGGTTTAAACAGGGTTTTGATCGTTGTCTCTCTACTATAGGTAAGTCACTCAGATTTACCATCCCATATAGCAAAGCGAATAATAAGAGTAAGTCGGTATGGTGATCAATCCATCCCGCACCCAAATCATTACCTTGTACATGGTTTAGCGAATCTCGCATTCGAACACTCGGTCATCCTCACAAGCATTGCAGAATTTCTCTTGTCGATGAACCAAGTTCGGATAAATCCATTGATTCTGCAAGCCAAACAAACATCTATCGTTCCTTAACAACTCTCAGGTTTTGCGTAAACTCCTATATGATCGTCTATCGATAAAATCGTAACCTTCTTCCAGGGTTTTTCCTTCAGCAAGAATTTGCTTGCTTCTTGGCAGGTCCTGGGCCTGTGGGTTATGGCCCATCTCATCACTTGCAAACCTTGAACACATCCTCGGGGTAACTGATCATTATTCCAACATTCAACTTCCAGCTTCCAAGCATACTTAAAATCCATCCAATTGTATTGTCTTCCTTCCTTCTATTGGTACCAAACTAGGACATGATTACTCAGACTTATCATGGAATTTACCTTGATCCATATTTCCAACATCATACCTCCTTTATATCCAATAGTAATTCATCTCTTCATCATCGTGGGATATCCCACATACCGAGATAAAAACATATACTTATGAGGTCCATACTCCACTTCGTGTGACATCATTATCCTTTCCAGGGTCAAGCGTCCTTACATGGGATTATTGGTCATCTCTGCATGGCACTTCTTCAACTGGGAAACGTGAAACACATCATGAACTCCTGACAGTCCTTCGGGTGACTCCAACCTGTTGGCCACTTTTCCCATACGCTCCAAAACTCGGTATGGTCCTACAAATCTCGGGGCTAACTTTCCCTTAACTCCAAATCGTTTAAATCCTCGCAGAGGTGGCACACAAAGATATGCTCTGTCTCCGATTTCATAGACTACCTCCTTGCGTTATTGAGTATGCATAACTATTCTGCCTGGACTGAGCTACCTTCAGTCTATCTCGAATCAACTTAACATTCTCTTCTCACTCCTTGATCACATTTGGTCCAAACAACTGACGGTCTCCAACTTCATCCCACATCAACGGTGTCTGGCTCCTTCTCCCATGCAAAGCTTAAAAAGGAGCCATCTCCAAACTGGCTTGGTAACTGTTGTTGTATGAGAACTCCGCGTAAGGTAGATTATCATCCCTACTAGATCCATAATCTAGCGCACACGCTCTCAACATGTCCTCCAGAATCTGATTGACTCTCTCGATTTATCCATCTGTCTGCGGATGGAAGGCTATACTGAACTCTAGCCTAGTACCCAAAGTCTGGTGCAGCTGATTCCAACTTTGAGGTAAACTGTGTTCCTCTATCTGATATAATGGTCCTCGGAACTCCATGCAGACATACGATCCTGGTCAAATATATCTTGGACAACTTCGCACTTGTATAGGTGGTTTCACAGGGATAAAGTGAGCCACTTTGATCAAGCGAATCAACTACTACCCAGATAGAATCATATCCCGTTCGGGTTCTGGGAAATCTAGTAATGAAATCCATGCCAAGCTTATCCCACTTCCATTCGGGTATTGGCATAGGCTGTAGTAATCCTGCTGGCTGCTGATGCTCTGCTTTTACTCTCTCTGGCATACATCACCTTTGACTACATACTCCGCAATATCCTTCTTCTTACCAGTCCACCAGAAACTCTCCTTCAAATCCAATTACGTCTTGGTGTTTCTAGGGCGAATTGGGTATAGCGAATCGTGGGCCTCCTGAAGTATTAACTTCCTAATCTCTGCATTATTGGGTATATGTACACTGTCCTCAAACCATAAGGTGTCATGCTCATCCTTACGAAAGCCTTTGGCCTTTCCTTTGCTCATCCTCTCTTTTACCTCAGCAATCTCTTTGTCATCCTTCTAGGCTTCATGGATCTTTCCCAACAATGTAGACTGAACTTCCATTGCTGCAACAAAACCTTTGGGAACAATCTCCAACCGAAGTTCCCTGAGATCCTCGGCTAACTCCTTTGGTAATCCTCTGCTTATGAGGGTATTTGTCCTTATTTTCTTTATGGTTGTGTCCTATTTCTCCACAAAGCTTGCATGCACTTTCTCCATATCATTTCCATAAGGCTTCAACTTCTGGGACACAAGCCGAGACTTTAACAAAGTCCACTTAAATTCCTTCCAAGTGGTTATTCCTTGCCATCCGTTGATGGTTTGGTACATCCTCCACCAAGTAGCAGCACCTCTTTCAAAGCACTCAAGAGCATGCTGGGTCATATCCTTTTCGACTATAGTGTTATTCTGCATGTGATCCTCCATGTTCTGAATTCATCGGTCTGTCTCCAATTGACTCATCGGTCCAGAAAATACAAGCTCATCTCCATTCACCCTCTATTGGGTCCATGGGTTTTGGGTGGGATAAGAGAGATCGAGAGGGATGCACACAATACAAACAAAAGTTTTGAAAAGACAGGTTTTATTGCGGCTGTCGGAAAAACATCAAACAAATGAAAACTCACAATCGTCGCATCTAACGCAGGTATATAATTGTGTTGGGTCTTCTAATGGTCTATAGATCTGAACGCCATCAAACTCTTCAAGTCGTGTTCATGTCTCCGATGACTCCTTCTGATCATACTTGTCCTTCTCAAGTTCTTTTGCCAGATCATATCTGTTGTCGCAAAGTCTATCATGACGTCCTTTAATATTTCTGGAGTTGCGTTCCAAACCTCTGGGTTTCATCAACCTCGACATGGACCATGATCCTGCTGTCCTATAGTTCCGGACGAATCTTTGATGTCTCAAGGTTTTGCTCCTCTAGCTTGGCTATTTTCAGCTTCAGGTTCCTGAATTTCTTCACGAAATACTTATTTGTTGAATATAGCTTCCTGCAAGTCCATCTTAAAATCCTTGATGTACTGCTCCAGATCCTGGTGATACACCAGCTAAGGTTAAAACTCCAACGTTTGTAGATAGATGCTCTATCAGCTTTCTACCACCCAATCCTTCCATGCATCTGCATGCTTAACTCCGCACGGTGACAATAGCATAAGTGACAATAATACCAGGGTCAGCCGTGTCTATGCCCATGTTACTGCCATGAGCTTCATTCCATAATTGATATCTCCTGCCTTAGGGTTTTCTTAACAAAAACTTGAGTTCTAATGCTCCATGTTCCGGTCTTTCTCCGATACACCCTGATCTCGGGTATTGACAACTTCCTTAGTCTGTCAAATTCCATAAGCGTAAAATTCCTAGGTCATAAAAAATCTGGGAAATTCTTCAAAGCCTTCAAATCTCCTAGTCTTCGGAGTCTTCAACAGTTGTAGTTTCCATTTACACGATAAAATCCTCTTCATTCGAAATGGTCTTAGTTGTCCGATATCTTGTACTTCTTGGAGTGGTCTCATCAGTCGAATCTTCGAGTGGTCAAAAGGGGAAAGGGGTATGGTCTCACTAAAAGGAAATATTTGAATAAGCTCAGAAGAGAAAAGAGGTACAAGATCTTTTTGAAAATGAAGTTGTAGAGAAAAATCTTTCCTATGGGCTTGTCAGTTTCTAGGGTCACGTCCTACAGTCAACATGTGCTCTGATACCATTTTGTAGCGACCCGACCCGAATGGATCAAGTCTCTGTGCTTAAGTGTCATCCCTGGATCGGTATGCTGACACACACAGTACTCAAAGGATTTATTACAGAGGTAAATCACATGTATAAAGTAACGTAAATACTATTACCTCAATCCAAATATAGCAGAAGCAACAAGGTTGTGGATTCCCATCAACACCAACGGCAAAGTTGAGTGTAGAAATCGTAACCCCAACGTATCACTTACTCGTCGTAAGATTCCTGCAACATGAAACGTTGCAGCCCGAAAACGGGGCAGCACATGGAATATGCTGGCAATGTAACACATAGAGAGTAATGAAAGAATAAGCCTATACTACATGCATATATGGCTGGTGGAAAAAGCTCTATGGTTACAGTTTTTGCGTAAAGCCAATTTTTCCCTACTGCAAAGGAATAGAATTTATTTAACTATCATGGTGGTTGTTAAACATTGAGAATGGTTGACAGCATTCTCAATCCCAATTAAAAGTACTCATTAAAACCCAACAATATTAATTAGAAGTAACATGATGAGATTCACATGATTTCCAAGTACTAGATACTCAAGATGTCCATAACCGGGGACACGGCTAACCATGATTAGTTTATACACTCTGCAGAGGTTTGCGCACTTATCCCCACAAGACTCGATCGCCTCCGTTTGATTTCTAGCACTACATGGTGTTTGAGAAACGGATGACCGAGACATAGTCTTTCAGAAGCGCTAGCACCTTACTTGTGGGTAGACCGGTACACCTACTTTCCCCTACATCTGCTAGTCTACCCATAAGAGTTCGCACAACTTAATCAACTATGCCAGAGCCCATAATGGCTTGTGGCTGCACACAAAAGTTTCTAGTTTGAATAATCTCGTGATCCCTTTGAGCCTGGGTGGCGGTCCGAAGAAATACAGGCAAGTTCTGATAGAAACCAGGTGCCTCAATCCACCCAGATGTGTGTTTAAGTTGCCACCTTAAATAAACCATTAATTTAACAATCTCACATCTGTCATGGAACACACTCACCCAATCCACGTCTACTAGCATAGCTTGGCATAATAAGCAAACATAGAAGTAACTCCCAAGGGTTTGATAATAAAACAGGTAATAGGTACTACCTCATCTACTTCCCATCCCACAATTTAATTAGATCCTAATCATGTAATGTTTGAGGATAGATCTAATGCATAAAAATTGGGTATGAGAAGAGGTATGATCAAAGTGTTACTTGCCTGCAATGTTGATGAAGATGATTCGCACTCAAAACTCTTGATAGATCTACTCATCACACTCCGGTCAATCTACCGTAAGCAATCAATAGTAACCACACATAAGCAATCAATCAAAAGATCGGAAAGAACGAAGAAACAATTCGGAAAACATCAGAACCAAGAAAATAACTCTTGCAACATAAAACAATTTCTAACAGTACCAAAATTATATGAATTTGGCCTTATCAGAAAGTTTTTGTCAAGAGCTTTAATTTGCAAAAAGAATCAACTAAATCGGAGTTACGAAACTCAAGTTATGATCAAACGAAGTTCAAATACAAATCTGTTTGAATTAAAATTTAAAACTTTCAAAAACATGTTTGAGTTGGATTACTGGATAGAGGGGATCATAACGAAGAAGTGGGCGTTGGTTTCGTTGGATTTGGACTAACGAGCAAAAAGTTGTGAGTGTTTAAAGTCCAGGGGCTAATCTGTAAATAAAAAGTTCACGAACGGGTCCCTGGCCGAAATAAACAGAAAAAGGAAAAAGCTAGACAGTGAGCGTTCGTTACAGAACGTTAATGAACGAAAATCGTTCGCTGAGTGTGCCTAACCGGTGAACGTTCGCAACTTAACCAAAAAAACAACTGCTAAAAAAAATATAAAACCGATCTAACTAGAAAAACCGGGCGGGTTTTACCGGTCCACGGTGGTTCGGAGGTCTTCGGCGGAAAGCCGGCAGCTCTCCGGCGAGGCTGCGGACTCCGGCGAGGCGGGGTGGCGGCTTCGGCGGTCGTCGAGGATGGCGGAGAGCACGGGGAGGGGCGGCGGGCGGCGGGGTGGGTGGCGGTGTCGGCGGCGGCGCATTTACGACGAGAGCGGTGGCGGTTCTTGGCTTCCGGCCGGCGGTGAGATGCGGCGGCGGCGGTTCGGCGAGATCTTGGAGAGAGAGAGAGAGGGCTCGGGCGGCGCCCTTTATAGGAGAGGAGGGGCGAGGTGGTGTGGAGAAGGGGGCGGTGGAGAGGCGGCGTGGAGGCGGAGTCCGGGAGGGACACGGCGGGCGGCAAGGCATTGTGTGGCGGGCGGCGGAGTCATGGGAGCTCGGGACGGGCGCGGAGGTGGGCTGGGCTCTGGGCCTGGCTCGAGGCTGGGCCGCCAACAAGTAGGGAAAGAGAGAGAGAGAGAGAGAGAGAGAGAGAGAGAGAGAGAGAGAGAGAGAGAGCAAGGCCTTGGCCCTGGCAATCGCTCAAGAGTTTTTTTAAATGATAAAGAAAAATAAAACAAAAGAAATAGAAATTTTATATAGGCATATAATATATCAAAATTTTCAGAAAAGGATTTCCTACATGATGAACATTATTCTAGCTTCAAATAAAATACACAAAATTCAAATAAAGCAAAGAGTGCTTCGCTCTAATAAAATCCAACAAAAATCATTTTAAAATACCAAATTAATTCAAATTTATTTCTCTCCATTTTTTGATGTAGGGAATCATGTTACCCTATTTTCCATATATTTTATTTTTGGAGAAAATAATTTGAATAAAACTCAATAACTCCAAATTGAAAATAAATTCAAAAGAACTTTGAATTTAATTCTTTGAAACTCCCAACTCATATTTCATATAATTTGAAGAAGTCATTTTATCTTCGCTCGTGAATATCATTGAGTTGCATAAAGTTTCAGAATTGGAAATATTTTCCAAATGAAATTCAAATATTTTCAACACCCCTTGTCATTTAAATAAATGGAAGAAGTCATGTCATCTTCTCTCCAGGGTTTTGTTTGAAAAAGAATTTGAATTCCCGGAGATCATAAAATGCAAAATGAAAGTTTGGGAAAGTCCTTTTATTCCCTCTCATTTAACTTTCAAAAAGTTTCGAATTCACTCACTTTCAGTCAATCAATCAAACAATCAAACAAAACTATCTATTTATTATAACATTCCAAAATTTAGAATTTTGGGATGTTACAGGCTTAGGGCAAGAAACAACAGATCAAAAGCCGGCAAAGCGTATTTGCTCCCTGGTAATCGAAACCCTAGCAATACCACCTCAAACTGGATTAGGCCTTTACCTTCACCGCAATGGGCCGAACCAGTATAAACTCTTCGTATCCTTTGTCCCCCTTTAACCCCTTTAAGCTAACCTCGTCGCCATGGTTCCACAACTAAGTCCTGCCGTGACAATTCTACGACAGTTGGCGCCCACCATGGGGCCTGCGCACGTTGGTTTTGAGTTCTTGAAGGGCAGCTTCGAAGGGATCAAGGGATACGCCATGGGCCGGATGACCAATTGTCGTCGCGGTAAGCTCTACATCGACGATGCAGGCTGGGGGCCCGAGGCCGGCTCAATTGAGTACTGGTACCGAGTCCCCTTCGGCGGAATCCATGTCTTCGTCGGCAAGATCGTCGAACCGGGCCCTGAGCCGGACATCTGCACCGACATCATCGAGGCGGCTCAGCGTGCACGACCTGCCCAAGTTCAACCCGCTGTGAAGCGTGCCTTCATTGGATTTATCCATAGGGCTGAATTGGAAGGCTCTGTGTCTGGCAGTGAGATGGCCATCTACTCTGATGGTGAGTCGTCCACGGGCGAGACCGACTCGATGTATCAACTACAAGATGGACGGCTTGGGGGCTGTTCCGATGGCGACAGTATTCCGAACCCCCATGAGCCGCCGAACATGGTGGCAATCTTCATGGATGGCACGCTGCTGGTTCTCAGCTCGTCAGCCGCCGCGGCCATGACTTCTAGTGCAACAGCGGTGACATCAGCGGGTGTTGGCAGTTTAGCGCGCCTGCCGGCTCAAGTCTTGACAGATCTGTTGGACGATCTGGCGAGTCTGATGGGGGTGGAGGTAACCTCGGACAATCAGGAACATCATAAGGTGGATGTGGCTAAGCTACGTGAAGAGATAGCGCAAGCCAAGGAAGATCTGGTGGCGGAGAACGCTAGGATGAATGCAGAGCGGGACGTTTTAAATGCTCAAGCACAGCGGATTCATGCGGACTCATACCGGCTCTCGGTGGATTAGAACGCCGCGAATGAAGTTTTGAGGAGAAAACACCGAAGTCGTCTGCCCTCGATTTATGAGTCAAGGAACCTCTTCCACACACCCGGAGCGAGGGCTAGTAACCCGCTGGTGATAAACCAGACGGTTGAGGCACCAGGGGGTGGAGTGCCGGGTCAGCCGCGCGTAACAGGCTCTTCGCATATGAATAACATCCCGCCTCAGCATGTAGTGATGCCGCCGGGTCGTTACTCCACTCCTCTAGACAACATGATTGCTTCAGCCACGCGATTGGCGGCTCTGCCAGTCGAGGGCGAGACTCCGATGGCGATTGAAACCCGAAAGGCCAGGGAGCTTCTTCAAACGGCTTTGGTACAATAGCAGGCTTATTCCTATAGTCGTGACCGGATTCATTCGACCCCTCATCCAAGCTGGAGCTACAGTAGGCACATTAACTCGCCAGCAGTTTCGAGTACTAAGCAGCGCCATTACCAACCTCATGGACATGACCCGGCGCGCAATGGTGCCAATGCATAGGATTTGGTGGACTAGGGCAGAGCGCGCCGGGAGGCCGAGCTGGCGGCTCAGCTGGCAGCTCATCAGCACGCGTCGGTTTACCCAACGGCTTCAGTTGAGGCGGGTGTAACTTATAGAGCTTTTGGTGTGCCGTGTTTAATGGTGGCTATACGAAACGAGCGTCTGCCCAAGGACTTCAAAGGCCCTCGTAAGGTGCCTAATTACACAGCAGATCAGCCCCCTGAGGCTTGGGTGGAGAGTTATGATATGGCCATGGAGATGCTAGATGTTAGCGAGGCTGCATACGCTAAGTATTTCACCGTGATGCTAAAAGGGACGGCTCGTACCAGGTTGAAGGGGTTACCAGCCAATTCCATCAGATCATGGGCAGAGCTGAAGGCCCGGTTTATCCAGAATTTCAAAGACACGTGCAAGCAGCCTATGTCAATCATGGATTTGGTTTCTTGTGTTCAAGCTGAGGGCGAGTCAACGACCAGCTGGGTGCGCCGAGTCTCGACTATCATACATTCCTCAGATAACATCAATGTTGGCTCGGCGGTTTTAATGTTGGAGAAAAATTGCCGTTTTATTCCACTCAAGCAGAAGCTTGGGCGGCTTAAGCGTCATTGCAACGACATGGGGGAGCTTATGGCGGCTCTTGTCAAGTATACCGACTCTGATGGTACCAAGGACCCCGACTTTGAGGATGAAAGATCGAGAAAGGGAAAGAAGAGTAGCGGCATGAAGGGACAACAGTACAACCCTACCAATCAGGGCAGCAACAGTAAGCGCAAGGCTGATGATTTTGTGGCTAACACCGGTGTACGAAATTATAACCAGCGTCGTAAGGGAGGGCCGACTCAAGGGACAAGATTTGACCCTGAAGTAATATTAAATCAGCCATGTCCAAAACACAGAACGGATCAGAAGCCGGCTACTCATTGTGGAAAGATTGCAACATAATGAGACACTTTAGGGAGTCCATCCATCACAACCATGGCCCAAACGGCGGTTCAGGGTCCGGCTCTCATGGTCCGGGTCATGGGGGCGGCGGTTCAAATTCCGGGTTTCAAGGCCATGGTAACCAGGGTGGCTACAACCAGCAGAATAATCAGGGAAATCAGCAGCAGCAGCAGTCTGGTTATCAGAGCAACCCGAAGCAATTGAATAGTGGACAATATCACGTCTTCACCACAAGCTTGTGTAAGCGGGATCAGAAGCTTCAGAAGAGGGCAGTGAATGTTGTTGAGCCGGCGGCACCACGTTATTTACGGTGGTCAGAGCAGTCTATTGTGTGGAGTCGTGAGGATCATCCGCCCCGGGTTGATAATCCGGGTCACCTGGCTCTGGTGGTGGCGCCTCAGGTTGGGGGCTATAAATTTACTAAGGTACTCATGGATGGAGGCAGCAACATTAACATACTTTGTTATGAGACCTTCCGTCACATGGGACTGACTGATAAGAATCTTAAGCCGTCAAACACGGTTTTCCATGGTGTGGTGCCGGGTAAGTCAGCCTACCCAGTGGGTAAGATATCTTTAGAAGTTGCCTTTGGAGATGAGCATGATTCCAGGTCTGAGACTTTAACCTTCGAAGTGGTCAAGATCAAGAGCCCTTATCATGCTCTGTTTGGGCGACCGGCTTATGCTAAGTTCATGGTGAGGCCTTGTTATGTTTACTTGCAGCTTAAGATGCCGGGTTACAAGGGCACCATCACCGTGCATGGGAGTCGAAAGGTGGCCTTGGAGTGTGAAGAAGGTGATGCCACTTATGCTGAATCAGTTTGTGCAACTGAGGAGCTGAAATTTTACAAGGATAATGCTGACCCGGTAGACATGACGTCCTTGAAAAAGCCAAAAATAGAGCATGATCCTTCGTTAAAGTTTAAATTAGCAGATGACACTAAATTGGTTGATGCTACATCTCGAGCTTGCGTTGGTTTTCCCCGAAGAGGAGAGGATGATGCAGCACAGTAGCGTAAGTATTTCCCTCAGTTTTTGAGAACCAAGGTATCAATCCAGTAGGAGGCCACGCGCAAGTCCCTCGTACCTGCACAAAATGATAGGTACTCGCAACCAACGCGATTAGGGGTTGTCAATCCCTTCACGGTCACTTACGAGAGTGAGATCTGATAGAGATAATATTTTTGGTATAAAGATGCAAAGTGAAAAGTAAAAACAAAGCAAGTAAATAAAGTGATGGAGATTGATATGATGAGAATAGACCCGGGGGCCATAGGTTTCACTAGTGGCTTCTCTCAAGAGCATAAGTATTCTACGGTGGGTGAACAAATTACTGTTGAGCAATTGACAAAATTGAGCATAGTTATGAGGTTATCTAGGTATGATCATGTATATGGGCATCACGTCCGAGACAAGTAGATCGAAACGATTCTGCATCTACTGCTATTACTCCACTCATCGACCGCTATCAGCATGCATCTAGAGTATTAAGTTAAAAACAGACTAACGCCTTAAGCAAGATGACATGATGTAGAGGAATAAATTCATGCAATATGATAAATACTCCATCTTGTTATCCTCGATGGCAACAATACAATACGTGCTTTGCAACCCTTTCTGTCACTAGGTAAGGACACCGCAAGATTGAACCCAAAGCTAAACACTTCTCCCATTGCAAGAACTACCAATCTAGTTGGCCAAACCAAACCGATAATTCGAAGAGACTTGCAAAGATAACTCAATCATACATAAAAGAATTCAGAGAAGATTCAAATATTATTCATTCATAAGCTGGATCATAAACCCACAATTCATCGGTCTCAACAAACACACCGCAAAAAGAAGATTACATCGAATAGATCTCCATGAGAGAGGGGGAGAACAATGTATTGAGATCCAAAAAGAGAGAAGAAGCAATCTAGCTACTTGCTATGGACCCGAAGGTCTGAAGTAAACTACTCATACTTCATCGGAGGGGCTATGGTGTTGATGTAGAAGCCCTCCATGGTGGATGCCCCCTCCGGCGGAGCTCCGGAACAGGCCCCAAGATGGGATCTCGTGGATACAGGAAGTTGCGGCGGTGGAATTAGGTTTTTGGCTCCTGTTCTGATCGTTTGGGGATACGTAGGTATATATAAGAGGAAGGAGTACGTCGGTGGAGCGTCAGGGGGCCCACGAGGTAGGGGGGCGTGCCCGGGGGGTGCCCTCCACCCTTGTGACCGCCTCTGGCGCTTCTTGGAGTAGGGTCCAAGTCTCCTGGATGACGTTCGGTGAGAAGATCACGTTCCCGAAGGTTTCATTCCGTTTGGACTCCGTTTGATATTCCGTTTCTTCGAAACATTGAAATAGGCAAAAAACAGCAATTTTGGGCTGGGCCTCCGGTTAATAGGTTAGTCCCAAAAGTAATATAAAAGTGGAAAATAAAGCCCAATATAGTCCAAAACAGTAGATAAAGTAGCATGGAGCAATCAAAAATTATAGATACGTTGCAGGCGTATCAGGCATCCCCAAGCTTAATTCCTGCTCGTCCTCGAGTAGGTAAATGATAAAAAGAGAATTTTTGATGCGGAGTGATACTTTGGCATAATTTCAATATAAATCTTCTTACTTGTGATATGAAGATTCAGATCCGAAAGATTTAAGACAAAAGTTCATATTGACATAAAAATAATAATACTTCAAGCATACTAATCAAAGCAATCATGTCTTCTCAAAATAACATGGCCAAAGAAAGTTCATCCCTACAAAATCATATAGTTAGGCTATGCTTCATTTTCGTCAGACAAAGATGTTCCCAACTTCTATACTCCCGATGACAAGCCAAGCAATTGTTTCATACTCAAATAATCTCAAACTCTTTCAACCTTTACACAATACATGAGCGCGAGCCATGGATATAGCACTATGGGTGGAATAGAAATATGATGATGGGATTGTGTGGAGAAGACAAAAAAAGGAGAAAATCTCACATTGACGAGGATAATAAATGGGCTATGGAGATGCCCATCAATTGATGTCAACATGAGGAGTAGGGATTTCCATGCAACGGATGCACTAGAGCTATAAGTATATGAAAGCTCTACAAAAGAAACTAAGTGGGTGTGCATCCAACTTGCTTGCTCACGAAGACCTAGGGCACTTTGAGGAAGCCCATCATTGGAATATACAAGCCAAGTTCTACAATGAAAAATTCCCACTAGTGTATGACAGTGACAAAATGAGGGACTCTCTATCATGAAGATCTTAGTGCTACTTTGAAGCACAATATATGAGACTCACTACATGAAGAACAAGGTGCTACTTTGAAGCAAAATATATGAGACTCACTACATGAAGAAAAAGGTGCTACTTTGAAGCACAAGTGTAGTAAGAGGATAGTAGCATTGTCCCTTCTCTCTTTTTCTCTCATTTTTTTTATTTGGGCCCTTTCTCTTTTTTTTATGGCATCTTTTTTTTATATTATTTCGTCCGGAGTCTCATCCCGACTTATGTGGGAATCATAGTCTCCATCATCCTTTCCTCACTTGGGACAATGCTCTAATAATGATGATCATCACACTTTTATTTCTCTTACAACTCAACGATTACAACTCGAAACTTAGAAAAAAATATGACTCTATATGAATGCCTCCGGCGGTGTACCGGGATGGTGCGATGAATCAAGAGTGACATGTATGGAAAATAATGCATGGTGTCTTTGCCACAAATACGATGTCAACTACATGATAATGCAATGGCAATATGACAAAAGTAATGTATGTCATAATAATGATGATGGAGGTTGCATGGCAATATATCTCAGAATAGCTATGGAAATGCCATGATAGGTAGGTATGGTGGCTGTTTTGAGGAGGATATAAAGAGGTTTATGTGTGAAAGAGAGTATCATATCACGGGGTTTGGATGCACCTGCGAAGTTTGCACCAACTCTCAAGGTGAGAAAGGGCAATGCACGGTACCGAAGAGGCTAGCAAATGCAGAAAGGTAAAAGTGCGATAATCCATGGACTCAACATTAGTCAAAAGAACTCATATACTTATTGCAAAAATTTAGAAGCCATCAAAATCAAGTACTACGCAATGCTCCTAGGGGATAGATTGGTAGGAAAAGACCATCGCTCGTCCCCGACCGCCACTCATAAGGATGCACAAGCCAGGTACACTTCATGTTTCAAATTTCTTACACAACTTTACCCATACGTGCATGCTACCGGACTTGCAAACTTCAACACAAGTATTTCTTAAATTCACAATTATCAGCTAGCACGACTTTGATATTATTACCTCCATATCTCAAAACAATTATTAAGCATTAAATTTATCTTAGTATTCAATTCACTCAAAAGAAAGTTTCACATATCTTGAACACCAAGTATATTAACATTAAGCAAATTACCATGCTATTAACGATTCTCAAAATAATCCAAGTGAAGCATGAGAGATCAAGTTCCTTTAACACAAGTCATCCACCGTGCTCTAAAAGATCTAAGTGAAGAACTGGAGCAAAAATTATCATGCTCAAAAGATATAAGTGAAGCACTACGAGCAAAACTATCAAGCTCAAAAGATATAAGTGAAGCACATAGAGTGTTCTAACAAATTCCAAATCATGTATGGCTCTCTCAAAAGGTGTGTACAGCAAGGATGATTGTGGTAAACTAACAAGCAAAGACGCAAATAATACAAGACGCTCCAAGAAAAACACATATCATGTTGGTGAATAAAAATATAGCTCCAAGTAAATTACCGATGGAAGTGGATTTAAAGAGGGATGCCTTCCGGGGCATCCCCAAGCTTTGACTTTTTGGTGTCCTTGGATTATCTTGGGGGTTCCATGGGCATCCCCAAGCTTAGGCTCTTGCCACTCCTTGTTCCATAATCCATCAAAAGAATTCACCCAAAACTTGAAAACTTCACAACACAAAACTCAATAGAAATCTTGTGAGCTCCGTTAGAGAAAGAAAACAAAATACTACTTTAAGGTACTGTAATGAACTCATTCTTTATTTATATTGGTGTTAAACCTACTTTATTCCAACTTCTCTATGGATTATAAACTATTTTACTAGCCATAGATTCATCAAAATAAGCAAACAACACACGCAAAACAGAATCTGTCAAAAACAGAATAGTCTGTAGTAATCTGTAACTAACGCAAACTTCTGGAACCCAAAAAATTCTACCAAAATTAGACGACCTGGACAATTTTTTTTATTGATCAGAAGCAATTAGAATCACTATTTTATCACGTTCTGGTGATTTTTAACAATTCGGGCACTGAGCGTAAAGATTCTGGAAATTACAGCAAGATCAAATAACTATCTCCCAAGAAGATCTAATAGGTTTAACTTGGCACAAACACTAATTAAAAAATAAAGCCACATCCAAACAGAGGCTAGATGGATTATTTATTCGTAAACATAAGAAAAAATAAAAAAATAAAAATAAAATTGGGTTGCCTCCCAACAAGCGCTACCGTTTAACGCCCCTAGCTAGGCATAAAAGCAAGGATAGATCTAGGTATTGCCATCTTTGGTAGGCAATTCTTCAATGAGGCATCTACCTCCTTTAGAATTTTCTTTCTTTCTAGTAATTATCAAATTTTTAGGCACAAGATCGAAAAATTCATTTGTAGCAAATGGTTCCTTAATGATAGCAAAAAGATCGGGATGAATACTTATAGATTTAAGATCCGTATTTTCCTTACTAGATGATTCACCCTTATTTTTAGGAACATACATAAGCTTGGAAATTTTAGTGGGAGGACTAGGAGTATTCTTTACGGAAGAAAAAGCGGTTCCCAAGTTAGTAATGATACCTCAAGTTTATCGATTCGAGTAGAATCTAGATTTATTTTCTCATTAACCATGGGTTCCTTCTCCTTAATATTCTTCAAAGTCATTCCTACCTTAGATCCATATTGAGTAATTTGATTATGGACCTTTTTGTCTAGATTTTCAATGGATTCAATGGTAGCAACTTTGTTTTCAATAATTTCAAACCTTTGCATGACATGCTCCAAAGTTAACATAGTTCCATTAACAAAAAGAGGAGGTGAGCCAAATAAATCTATTAAAGCATTATAAGAATCAAAAGTATGGCTACCAAAGAAATTCCCTCCGGTAATGGTTTCAAGGATATATCTATTCCAAGGATTAGCATCTACGTAAAAATTACGAAGAAGAATGGAAGTAGATTGCTTCCTTGTAGATCTATTTTGAGCATTGCAAATTCTATACCAAGCATCTTTTAAATTTTCTCCTTCCCTTTGCTTAAAATTTAGAACTTCATTCTCGGGAGATAACGGAGAAGATAGGAGACTAGTCATGATGACAAGCAAGCAAACTAACACACGAGCAAACAAAAAGGCAAAGGAAAAAGGAGGAGGAGATTGGGAAAGAGAGGGCAAATAAAACGGCAAGGGTGAAGTGGGGGAGAGGAAAACGAGAGGCAAATGGCAAATAATGTAATGCGAGAGATATGGATTGTGATGGGTACTTGGTATGTTGACCTTTGCATAGACCTCCCCGGCAACGGCGCCAGAAATCCTTCTTGCTACGTCTCGAGCTTGCGTTGGTTTTCCCCGAAGAGGAGAGGATGATGTAGCACAGTAGCGTAAGTATTTCCCTCAGTTTTTTAGAACCAAGGTATCAATCCAGTCGGAGGCCACTCACAAGTCCCTCGTACCTGCACAAAATGATAGGTACTCGCAACCAACGCGATTAGGGGTTGTCAATCCCTTCACGGTCACTTACGAGAGTGAGATTTGATAGAGATAATATTTTTGGTATTTTTGGTATAAAAATGCAAAGTGAAAAGTAAAAACAAAGAAAGTAAATAAAGTGATGGAGATTGATATGATGATAATAGACCCGGGGGCCATAGGTTTCACTAGTGGCTTCTCTCAAGAGCATAAGTATTCTACGGTGGGTGAACAAATTAGTGTTGAGCAATTGACAAAATTGAGCATAGTTATGAGGTTATCTAGGTATGATCATGTATATAGGCATCACGTCCGAGACAAGTAGATCGAAACGATTCTGCATCTACTACTATTACTCCACTGATCGACCGCTATCCAGCATGCATCTAGAGTATTAAGTTAAAAACAGAGTAACGCCTTAAGCAAGATGACATGATGTAGAGGAATAAATTCATGCAATATGATAAATACTCCATCTTGTTATCCTCGATGGCAACAATACAATACGTGCCTTGCAACCCTTTCTGTCACTAGGTAAGGACACCGCAAGATTGAACCCAAAGCTAAACACTTCTCCCATTGCAAGAACTACCAATCTAGTTGGCCAAACCAAACCGATAATTCGAAGAGACTTGCAAAGATAACTCAATCATACATAAAATAATTCAGAGAAGATTCAAATATTATTCATAGATAAGTTGGATCGTAAACCCACAATTCATCGGTCTCAACAAACACACCGCAAAAATAAGATTACATCGAATAGATCTCCACGAGAGAGGGGGAGAACATTGTATTGAGATCCAAAAAGAGAGAAGAAGCCATCTAGCTACTAGCTATGGACCCGAAGGTCTGAAGTAAACTACTCACACTTCATCGGAGGGGCTATGGTGTTGATGTAGAAGCCCTCCATGGTGGATGCCCCCTCCGGCGGAGCTCCGGGACAGGCCCCAAGATGGGATCTCGTGGATACAGGAAGTTGCGGCGGTGGAATTAGGTTTTTGGCTCCTGTCGGTGTCAAAACCGGCGGATCTCGGGTAGGGGGTCCCGAACTGCGCGTCTAGGCGGATGGTAACAGGAGACAAGGGACACGATGTTTTACCCAGGTTCGGGCCTTCTTGATGGAGGTAAAACCCTCGTCCTGCTTGATTAATATTGATGATGTGTGTTACAAGAGTGGATCTACCACGAGATCAAAGAGGCTAAACCCTAGAAGCTAGCCTATGGTATGATTGTTGTTCGTCCTATGGACTAAAGCCTTCCGGTTTATATAGACACCGGAGAGGGCTAGGGTTACACAGAGTCGGTTACAATGGTAGGAGATCTACATATCCAGATCGTAAGCTTGCCTTCCACGCCAAGGAAAGTCCCATACGGACACGGGACGAAGTCTTCAATCTTGTATCTTCATAGTCTTGGAGTCCGGCCGTTGATGATAGTTCGGCTATCCAGACACCCCCCAGTCCGGAACTCCCTCAGTAGCCCCTGAACCAGGCTTCAATGACGACGAGTCCGGCGCGCATGTTGTCTTCGGCATTGCAAGGCGGGTTCTTCCTCCGAATAATTCATAAAAGATTGTGAACACCAGGATAGTGTCCGGCTCTGCAAAGATAAATTCCACATACCACCGTAGAGAGAATAATATTACACAAGATCAATTTGCTAACGTATTCTGTGGCGTGACGTCGCACCACTACCAAGCCTTTACTCAAATTGTTTTTATTGTTCCACCTCAGCGTGTTTAGCGAAGCGGTTTCCTGGCACGCGTCCGTCAAGCAGAGATCGTGTTTCCCTTATTCCGGGATTCCCATCAATACGGACGTGGGTAACCCAACCGCGCCATTGATTGTGACGCTTGGGAGATAAGCGAGTTTTACCAGGCCGGTGGGGACACATGTTTTTGTCCGCCCATATAAGGGGATAAAGATCCAACCTTTTACCCGCGCCTTCTTCCTCCTTGGCTTATCCATCTCCGCGAACTCGAGCTCCAGCGCCCAAGTCCGCACTTCTCACCTCAACCTTCTCCAACTATGTCCGGGCGGGAGGCAGTGGATGGCCTCCTCCGTCACGGAGGGGCAGATCCGAAGCTACGCGACGCTGGATATTTGTCCAGCAACATTGCGATCGGCTCCCCGACGAGGGAGAGCTCGTCCCCAACCCTGGCCCCATGAGAGGGTAGTATTTCTTCCCCATTTCCTCCGCTGGACTGGGCTTCCCGCTTCATCCCTTTGTCCGGGGCTCATGTTCTACCACGGCCTAGATTTCCATGATCTGGCCCAATTTCATCCTCAACATCTCGGCGTTTATCGTGGTGTGCGAGGCCTTCCTCTGCATCCAGCCCCACTTGACTTGTGGCTCAAGACCTTGATGTCAAGTCAAGGTTGTGAAGGTCAGCCAAGCGGAGTGCGGAGGCGCCATGGTGGGCAGGATGTCCCACGTTACGTGGCTGGAGGGCACTTTGTGGAAACCATCAAGGGTGGCAATCGGGTGGTTCTACATCACCGAGCAGCGTGACCCTGATTGGGCAGCGCCCCGAATTCAGATCTGGCATCCCTACACGGCTCACCTCCTGGAAAGAGAGTGGCCGGATTTGGGGGGATTCGGAGGAGCAGACCGGACTCCAAGCCTGTATCCAGAAGCTGGTGGACAAGAAGCTCAAGCTTGTCAACGTAGTCCAGGTCATGCTCATCCGCCGGATTCTCCCGTGCCAGCGACGGGGCTTCAACCTGTGGGAGTTTGATCCGCCGCAACACCAGACCCTGAGCGGGCTCTTCGACACTACGTACGAAGATGTCTGGAAGGTGCTGTTCAAGGGCGCCGAAGCTCCCGCATCCGCTGCCGAAGATCGCGGATTCTGCCCGCAGCGTCCAGCTGACGAGGTAAGTGATTTCACCACTTGTTTTGCATAGTTTGGCTCTATGCGGGATCTAAACTCCCTTTACCTTTAACAGGAATGGCTGGCGAAGGCCGAACGGATTATCTGTCCGGCCCCATTGCCAGAGGACCCAGCGAACGCCCGCCTAACGGGGCTGCTGGCTCCGGCACCCCACGTGGTGCCGGAGAAGAAGGCCAAGAACACGCCACGGGACTCGGAAGAGTTCCCGTTTTCTGTGTGCTATCGGATGATGAATCGAGGTCGACTCCTCCCACCAAGGTGAGGAGGAGAATAAGAAATCCTCTCCCAGTGGGGGAGGGAAGAAAGGAAGGCCTCCCCAACAAGGGAGGCCGAAGGTCCAAGAAGGAAAAACTCTTCCCCGGACTGCTCCGCCAACGCCAAAGGTGACGGCGAGGATCGGCCCCAAGGGCCAAGCCTGGCGAGATCGTAAGTATCCGGACTCCCGAATAACTTCAAGGTTTTTTCTTTTCGCCACATAATGTCTTTCTAATGCCGCATACAACCCTGCAGTCCGCCCAAGGATGATCTTCCCGTTTCGTCGAGCGGGTCCTTGGGTGCGTCGGATATGGATTCTGTCGGTGTACTAGAGTAGGGGTACTCTAGTATCCCGAACTTGTGCACGGGCAGTTGCAGCACCCCGAGGCAAGGCTTGCCGCGGTGACCGCCAAGGCCCCGGCAAGAGGAGCTTGCCGGGAAGATCCTCCGTGGTTCCTTTGGAGCCATTCAAGAACAAAGTATTCAAGCCAAGGAAACAAGACCCCGGCAAGAGGAGCTTGCTGGGAAGGCCGACCAAGGCATCTCAAGGAACTTGCCGCGACGCGCCATGCGTCCCGGCAAGGCCCGATGAGCGACAAGCTTCCGGGCGCGACAAGACAACGACCGCGGCAAGGCGCTTGCCGCGGCAGGCTACCACATCTGTAACTACGCTCCAGCACGTCCACCAACGTGTCGCCCTGGGACCTTTCCAAGCGCGCGTGGCAAGAGGCTGTGCGTCCAGCGGAGCGCGGTGGCAAGCGGCGCTGACAAGATTGCCATCGTGGCAAGCGGTGGCGCCCCTGACGGTCCCTGTTTGCACTGTTTGGGGCGACGTAGACGGGCATTTAATGCTTTTGTCCCCTGCCGTCAGGGTTAGGTATGATACACTGTACAGGTAGCTGTACCAACCGCAACTCATTTTCCTTTTTGCCCTTGACTACGTTGCCACCTGTCGGTGACCCCTTGAGCATATAAAAGGAGGCCCATGCGCAACGTAGAGGGGGTTCGAACACTCTCACGCTCGGTCTCGTTAGCAGCTGGTGTGTACTAAAGCATTGGGCGCTCCCGAGCAAGAACACAATACAATTCAGACAAGCAGCAGTAGGAGTGTTATCTCTCCGGAGAGCTCCGAAGCTGGGTAAACTGCTCGTGTGCTTCACCTCGATCCGCTCTTCGTGCAATCTCCGCCCCCCGCCGAACCGAAAGGGGCTCGGTCCGCCGGCCCCATAGGTGTTCGTGGGTCAGATCAACTTCCCTGACATCTTTGGCGCGCCAGGTAGGGGGCGTCGAGGCTGTGTGAACCTGATCCGGCGTTCACACGAGCAACATCTTCGTTTTCTTCATCAACATGCCACCGAAGACGAAGGCTTCGGCGGGAGCTGATCCGTCCACGTCGATCCCACCACCACCGGAGCAAACGAGTGGTGGGGTAGACGCCGGTGGAAGAACGGGCGTCGACGAGGGAGCCCACGGTGCTGCCAGGTCCAAGGACAAGGCGGCGCAGACCTCGGTGTCCGTACACGCACCGCGCCCATCTCAGGAGGCGCGGGACCGACAACGTCATGGTACTCACAATGCCATACGTTCGTTGGACCAAGATAGAGCTGGTGGATCTCGGGGTGGTCAAGACCAACATGCGCGCCAACGTGCTGGCGCGAACGAGGCACGGTCGCCTGGACGGGATACTGCTCCTTCTAACATAGTTAGAAGTCCGAGCATATCCCGCTCCTCTTACCGTTTGCCACTGCCACCCACCACTCCAGCAGAAGCCTTGGCGAGAGCTCAGCTGCTCCTAGATTACCCTCCAACGGCGGACAAGACCGATGAATGGAGGGCCACCATTCAGAGTCTCATCGGCCTTGCCAACGGCGATGCTCCGCGGCAACCGAGTACATCGCTGCCGCGGCAGGACTGCCAGGCACGAGCCGGTGGCGACGAGACCGGTGGGGGTGCAACCACCATGCACTCTCCACCCCGAAGGCCAAGATCGCCAACTCGCCGGATCCACCTCGACAGCGACTCCACCGCGTCATCGGATCCACGAGCTCGTCGGGATCAGCGCCAAGTTCTTCACGAACGACAGCAAGAAGACGCTCGAACTCGCATCGAGCGCCAAAGAGAAGCGCGGCGTCAATCCGACCAGCGCGCTGGGCCCTCTGTTGACATGCATGCGCCAGGGGAACCAGGTGACTTGCCGTACGCGGTAGGTTGCCCTGCATTCACTCATGAGCTGCGGCAAGTCCAGTGGCCCAGCAAGAAGAATTTCAAGCCAGATGTACCAGAGAAGTACGACGGCAAGACGCACCCGTCGGAGTTCCTCAGCATCTACACCATCGCGGTGCAAGCTGCCGGGGGGCAGGACGACAAGATCCTGGCCAACTACTTCCCGCTGGTACTCAAGCCCAATGTCAGATCCTGGCTCATGCACTTGCCAGACAAATCCATATCCTCCTGGACGGATCTATGCCATCAGTTTGTCGGTGCCTTTACAGGCGGCCACAAGCCTCATGGCCAAGAGAGCGACCTTCATCTGCTCGCCCAGAAGGAAGGAGAGCCCCTGCGCAAGTTCATTCAGAGATTCAGCCGTGTACAGCACAACATCCCAGATGACCACCCTGCCGCGGTAATCAGCGCGTTCCATCAGAACGTACGCAACCGCAGGATGCGGGAGGAGATGGCGATGTGCAAGATCAGAGACGTCAGTGAGCTGTATGCCCTGGCCGACAAGTGTGCACGTGCCGAGGAAGGGAGGAGACTCCCGGAGAGAACACAGGAGCAGGCGGATCTGATAGTGAGGAAACTACCCCGGCAAAGAAAAGCCGGCGGCGGAATAACAGGAAGAAGAAAAGCAAAGATGTGCTAGTTGTTGAGCAGTCCGGCAACGGAGGTGGCGCCAAGAAAGCCAAAATTGGTAGCTCCGGCAAGGAGGTTGCCGCTGGCACCAACTACCAGGCTGTCGCGGTCGCCGACAAGCAAGACGGCTCCAACAAGCAATACTGCAAAATCCACCGCACCAAGGGCCATGATCTCCAGAGCTGCAAGAAGGTCGAGCAGCTTGTCGAGCAGCAGAAGGCTGAATACGAGAGACGCGACAAGGAGAAGGCACAGGAAGGTTCTGGAGGATCCGGCAAGAAACGTCCCGGCCGGGGAGGACGCCGCAGCAAGGCCAAGCAGCGGCAAGGAGACAGACCTCCCCGCGGCCGCGACAAGGATGAAGATGACGACGATGATGAAGACATGGATGATGACGAGGCCGATGAGCAGGAGTTCCAGAAAGCCACGGAGGTCTTGTGCGTTGATGACGGTGCTTCTCTGCATACTTCACACCGCCAGCTCAAGCAGTGGATGCGGGAAGTCAATGCAGCAGAACCATCCGTCGAGTCACACAAGCCTCTGAAATGGTCCAGCACGCCTATCATCTTTGACATTGAGGACCACCCTGACCGCATAATTGTGGTCGGGTGCTTGCCGATGTTGGTTTCACCAACTATCCGCAACCTCAAGGTCACTAAGATGTTAGTTGACGGTGGGGCTGGCTTGAACCTGATCTCCTCAGCGGTACTCCAGAAACTCCAGATCCCTGATGGCGAACTCGAAGAGACCAGCACATTCCAAGGAATCAACCCGGGAAGGAGCAAGCCGAAGGGAAAGATCACGTTGCCGGTGACATTTGGCAGCGAGTTGAACTTCAGAACTGAGAGGGTCACTTTTGACGTTGCTGATTTTCCACTGCCCTACAATGGGATACTTGGCCGTCCAGCACTCGCCAAATTCATGGCAGCCTCTCATTATGCATACAACATGCTGAAGATGCCAGGCCCGATAAGTGTCATCTCTGTCCCTGGCGACAAGAAAGATGCTCTTATCTGCGCCGACAAGATCTACCGGGAAGCAGTAGCCGCCACAGATCACAAGTCACTTGCCGCTGAAGCTCCCGGGACGAAGAAGAAGACCAATTCCGGCAAGAGTTCTGATACCCACTCCGGCAAGCGCACCTCTTCGGAGTGCTGCGCTACCGTCGAGGACACACCATCGAGCTCCACCGGCAAGTATAAGAAGACGATGGCAGCTCCACCAGAGACCAAGAAGGTGTCCGCCAAGGAGGACGGCACTGGTGGTACCTTCACCATCGCTGCCACTCTCGACCCTAAATAGGAAGGCGCTCGTTGCTTTCCTGCGGGCTTAACGCCGACGTGTTTGCATGGCAACCGTCGACATCCCCGTTGTTCCTGTGAAAGTAATTGAGCACCATCTTGTCGCTCGTCCTCGCGCGCGCCCGTCAGCGAAAGTCGAAGCAAGCGGTGAGCGCCAAGAATTCATCGCAGAAGAAATCAAGAAATTGGAAGCAGCAGGCCTTGTCAGAGGAGTGCTCCATCCTACGTGGTTGGCCAATCCTGTAGTCATGCGCAAAGCAAACGGGAAATGGAGGCTTTGTATCGACTTTACCGATGTTAATAAAGCTTGTCCCAAAGACCCATTTCCCTTGCCGCGTATCGACCAGATTGTTGACTCCACGGCCGGATGTGATTTGCTTTCATTTCTTGATGCATACTCAGGATACCATCAGATCTTCATGGAAGAAGAGGATGAAGATAAAACCGCATTCATCACACCATGTGGCACATACTGTTTTGTACGGATGCCTTTCGGTTTAAAGAATGCTGGTTCAACATTTGCAAGGGTAGTCCATGACGCTTTTGAGCCGCAAATGCACAGAAATGTGGAAGCCTACATGGATGACATAGTGGTCAAGAGCAAGGACAAGGCGACTCTGATTCAAGATTTAGATGAGACCTTTGCAAATCTGCGCAAGATCAACCTTAAGCTCAACCCCGAGAAGTGTGTGTTTGGAGTCCCCTCCGGCAAGCTTCTCGGGTTCTTCGTGTCTCAGCGGGGAATTGAAGCCAATCCCGACAAGATCAAGGCCATCGAGCAAATTGAAGCACCAAAGCGCGTCAAGGATGTACGAAGACTTGCCGGTTGCGTAGCTGCTCTCAGCAGGTTTATCTCTAGGTCTGCTGAGAGCGCCCTGCCATTTTTCAAAATATTGAAAAAGGCAGGTCCAATGAAATGGACTCCGAAAGCGGAGGCTGCGCTGCAGGACTTAAAGAGATACCTGTCCTCCACTCCAATACTTGTCGCACCTAAGCCACAAGAGAAGTTGCTGCTATATATAGCGGCAACAAATCAAGTGGTTAGTGCTGCGTTACTAGCGGAAAGGGAGGCGGATGATGAGCCAGCGACCGTGGCAGATGCATCCAGCGACAAGCAAGGGGCTTCACCGGCAAGCTCTGGTCCCGCCGAGAATGGATCCGCGCAGGAGCATGAGAAGATGCAGAAAAGGATGGTGCAGCGCCCAGTTTACTTTGTTAGTTCCCTTCTGCAGGGGGCTAGGTCAAGGTACTCTGGTGTGCAGAAATTGCTTTTCGGCCTTCTCATGGCCTCGAGAAAGCTGCGCCATTACTTCCAAGCACATGAGATCACAGTCGTCACTCGCTTTCCGCTGAAAAGGATACTGCAAAATCCAGAAGCAACAGGCAGGATTGTCGAGTGGGCACTGGAACTGTCAAGCTTTGGTCTCAAGTTTGAGAGCACTTCAACTATCCAAAGCAGAGCATTTGCGGAGTTAATAGCAGAATGGACGCCAACACAAGATGAAGAAATTCCAGAAACGAGCATCCCCGTCAAGGAAGCAAGCAAAGAGTGGCTGATGTACTTTGATGGTGCCTTCTCGCTGCAAGGCGCCGGTGCGGGCGTGCTACTTGTTGCACCCATCAAGAGCACCTCAGCACGTAGTCCGGATGCACTTTCCCAAGGAGCAAGCAACGAACAATACTGCAGAGTATGAAGGTTTGCTTGCCGGTCTCAGGATCGCAGTAGACCTTGGGATCAAGAAGCTCGTTGTCAGGGGTGACTCGCAGCTTGTAATCCGCCAAGTGAACAAGAATTATCAGAGTCCGTTGATGGAAGCTTATGTTGATGAAGTGAGAAAGTTAGAAGAGCACTTTGACAGCTTACAGATGGAACATGTTCCAAGAGCCCAGAACGACATTGCTGATGGCCTGTCAAAGTGCGCCACACTTAAGTTACCTGTGGAACCAGGGATCTTTGTGCTCAAGCTGACTCAACCGTCTGTAACGCCATCAACTAGACAGAGCAAGAAATGGAAGTTGATTTCCGGTGACTATTTTCCGGCAGAACTCCCCGAAGCCGCCGCCAAGAAGGTCCCCAAGATCAACACCAAGAGTGCTGAGGAGCAGTCTGCTCAAGCAGACCCTACGGTTTGTTCCGTTGAAGCAGACGCTCCCGACAAGTTTTGCTCCAGCAAGCTTGCCGGGGAACCTCAAGCTCCGGCTGAGCCGCAGGTTCTAGCCGTAGAAGCGGATGTTCCCGCAGCAGCAGATGTGCCTTTAGTCCTTGTTGTCGAGCCACAAGCTCCAGCATGGGCACAGCAGATCGTACATTTCCTTCAGACAGGAGAACTTCCCGAAGAGCAAGAAGAAGCGGAAAGAGTAGCCCGGCAGTCAAGTATGTACCAGTTTGTCGACAGCACACTGTACAGAAGAAGACTCAACGATGTGAAATTAAAGTGTATTCACCGGGAATACGGACAGAAGCTGCTGGCAGAGATACATGGAGGCATATGTGGTCACCACATTGGCGCCAGAGCACTTACCGGCAAAGCGTTCCGGCAAGGTTTCTTTTGGCCGACAGCCCTCCAGGTTGCAACTGCACAAGTAACCAAGTGTGAAGCGTGCCAGTTCCATTCCAAGCAGATACACATGCCAGCTCAAGCTCTCCAGACGATCCCTTTATCCCGCCATTTTCGTCCGGGGCTCGACATCCTCGGCCCCTTTCCCCGAGCTGTCGGGGGCTTTGAGTACTTGTACGTTGCCATCGACAAGTTCACAAAGTGGCCGGAAGTGGAAGCAGTGAGGAAGGTGACAGCACAGTCAGCAGTCAAGTTCTTCAGGTCGATTGTTTGCCGTTTCGGAATCCCTAACAGGATCATCACCGACAATGGCACGCAGTTTACGAGCCGCACCTTCATGCAATACGTCCAAGATCTTGGCGCCAAGGTCTGCTTCGCTTCTGTTGCTCATCCGAGAAGTAACGGTCAAGCGGAGAGGGAAAATGCTGAAGTGCTGCGAGGGCTCAAGACCAGGACTTTCGACAGGCTGCACAAGTGCGGAAGAAACTGGATTGAGGAGCTGCCGGTGGTTCTTTGGTCGATCAGGACGACGCCAAATCGAGCCACTGGCCAGACACCTTTCGCTCTAGTCTATGGAGCAGAGGCAGTTCTCCCCACGGAACTCAGATACGGGTCACCTCGAGTGCTCGCTTATGATGAGCTTGAGCAAGAGCAGCTGCGACAAGATGACGCACTGCTCCTTGAGGAGGACCATCTTCAGGCCGCTGTACGAGCTGCTCGATATCAGCAAGCTTTGCGCCGCTACCATAGCCGCAAAGTTAGTGCCAGAAGTATTGAGGAACGCGACCTTGTTCTTCGGCGCGTTCAGTCCGCCAAGAATTCCAACAAGTTGACGCCGAAGTGGGAAGGCCCTTACCGGGTGAAACGAGTCACTAGGCCTGGCGCTGTCCGCCTTGAGACCGAAGAAGGTATTCCGGTGAGCAACTCCTGGAACATTGAGCATCTTCGTAAGTTTTACCCGTAGGGCGTGGTTGCCGGAACCTGTTCTGGCAACCACCTTTTGTACAAGTCTTGCCGATGTTGCATGTAATCCTTTGTACAAAGCCGGGCACAGACCCCGTGCATAAGTAAAGCTCATGTGCTCCGCACATCTTGTCAATTTCATGCTTTCTACATTTTATTGCATGCGTTATCTGACACTTTGTGCAGCACCTACCCCGGTAAGCAATAACAAGCTGCAAGGCTCCATATCTTTATTTTCTCTTCTTTCTCTTCCTCAAAGAAAGGAAGGTTCCCTCGCCCACAAGTTTGCCGGGGGGAAAGGAGAAGATAATGCTGTGGACCAAGCATCGCTCAAGGAAGTTTTGCCTTACCGGGAAGCAAACGACAAAAAAGCTAAGTTGCTAAAATTTGAGCAATTAGTTTTAAAAATTTTTAAGTTATTTTCCTCGATCGACCGTGCTTTGTATGGAAAACCTGTGCGCGGAGGAACCAACTCGTGGCTAGCTGTGCCCTTACTTTGTTTCGAGTATGCTCAACAACTTAAGTGAGCTGCGACTAGTTGCGACAAGGTTGCTTGTCGGTAGCAGCACCGCCAGCAGGCTGCTGACGTCCCGCACTCAGCGCTCGCGGCAAAGGTGCCTACGCCGACAAGTTCCCTAAAAGCGTAGGGCCAAAAACATACAAAGGAAGGAATCAAGTAAAGGAAATAACATAGCAATTACTACCCGAAATAGAGTTATATTACAAGATAGCTTGTCGCAGCTCTAATAAGTTGTTCTCATAACATGACCAGCAGCGACAAAGAAAAGAGAAAACAGGCGGCCTAATCTACGCGATCGCCATCAACCCTCTTGATCCTGCTCACCCTGTCCACAATGGGTGCGACAAGGGTTTTGAGCGCTTCCATATCGGCATCCGGCGGCAAGGACTTGAGGACGTTGGTCAGGTTGAGGCCTGGGTTGTGGAAGGCCACCTTCATCAGCACCTTTTGAAGAGCTCCCGCGCAGATCTGGCGCGACTCGTCGGCCAGCTGTTTTGGGATCTCTTCCCGGAGTCGCTGGAGGGCCATCGCCACGCCTTTGAAGAACAAGCTGAGCTTGGCGCTGGGTTGGAGGTGCTCATCGGAGGAGCACCCGAGATCATCCATCCCCAGCTGCGCCAGCTCCCCGTCAATGGCTGCGGCAACATTCACGAGACCCTCGGTCCAGTGCTCCACATTCTCCCTGAAGGTGTTCTGGGCGGCAGTAGCACTCGCCAACAGCGCGATCGCCGGCCTTGGTCTTTCCAACAAGGCCACCTCCCGCCTCCCGGGCGCCGCCCAGCTACCGAGTCAAAGTAGTCAGCTTCAACTCAAGATCTGCTTTGAGTCCTTGGCGGCGCTTAAGCTCCTTGCTCCTCTCAGCGAGACGACCCTGCAGCTCGCCAAGAGTGTAGGCGCCCTTCTCGGCCATGCTTGAGTGCAGCAAGCTCGCCGCCACCTTGAGATTGGCCTCCAACTGCGCCACCTTCTGCCTCCAGCTCCTTCTTGGCGCCCTCGGCAGCTGCGGCAACATCCTTTGCTTCCTTGAGAGCCCCGCCAATGTTTGCTGCTGCAAGCTCCTCCTCATGGCTGTCAAGATTAATCTTCCGCTGCGCCAACTCGCCTTCCTGCGCAGACAGCTTCTCGGCAGCAAGCAGCTGTTGTTCTTCAACTTCAGCCTTCTCAAGGATGAAGGCTTTGCGCCTCGACGAAGTTGCTCCCGCCCTCGCCAGGGACGGAGAGCTTCTGGTGGAGGCCCCGGAGCTCCTCGGCGCTTCAATGTTCTGCTCCGCCGCGATAAGCGCTTCGATTCCAGCTTGGCCTGCCGAGCCCGGTAGAGCGACAAAAGCTTCCGCAGCAACTGCTCCTCCTCAGCCTCGCCGCTGCTGCTGCTCGGCGCGTCGACCAGCGTCAGCCCAGCGGAGGCGAGCAGCTCTTCATCAAAAGTCTCTCCTTCGACCGGCGCCCTGGAGCTTGACGCCCAGGAAGCTTGATGAAGACGCCATCGCCGACCTTCAAGTAGGCGCCGGGTCAGGCTCTTCGAGCTCGGCGCCGCGGCAGCGGCGGAGGATCGGCGGTCGGTGTAGCGCTGGCGCCTCGCGCCTCGTGGCCGTCGGGCGATCGCCGGACCTCGCCACCAGTGTGGCGGCAGCTTTGGCGGCCTCTTCGCCGGCGGGCTCGTCAGCGCCGGCTTCCTCTTCGGCGACGGCGGCGTCGTCAGTATTGTCGCACACGTCCTCCTCGCCGGCGACCTCGGTCTCCATTGGCTCTGTGGCAGATGGATCTGATGACCGAAAAAGAAAGAAAAGTCAAGCAAATATCCAAAAAGAAGATCAGAAGAAGAAAAACACAAGGGAAGTTTTCAAGCAAGAGGATTACCTGCACTTGGATATGCAGCCATGGTCCCAGCCACGGGAGGGTCGCTGGTGCTATCTCTTGCCGGAGAACCATCCCTTGCCGGAGACGTCTCCCTTGCCGGGGGATCCTCCCTTGGCGGTGTAGTCGAAGCAGATGGCATTTCGGGAGCGGCTTCCGGGCACTCCTGGTGAGGCTGCTCTGCTCCTACAACAGACCAATAGTAAGATATCAGCAAAGAAAGAGCACCCATGCACGCCTAACAGCAGGAAGTAAATCATACACTTACGCTGCGGGCTGCGCTGGGGGCTGCTTTGGGGAAGGGTTGCCGGGTCCGGCAAGGTGATCTCGGACACGCCTCTTGCTGCCGCGGTGGGTTCATCCTCGATGACAATCACCGGGACCTTGTCTCTTCGACGCCTTCGCCAGCCATTCGAAAAGGAATAGGTTCAGAGGAAGCAAATCAGATACAAGACAAAGCAACAGATTGAAGAACTACAAGTAAAGAAAGAATCTTACTCTTCTTCTTCCTCGGAGCTGCGCGGAGAGATCGACCTGCTCACTCTCCGTGCGACGAGCCGGAAGAGTAGGTTCCCTTGGCCGCTTGGCGGTGCAGGAGCTGTGGTCCTGGAAGGCCCCGCTCCAGGTTGCGCGCAGCAGCGTGAGGCGCTCCTGCTGCAACAAGATGCTTGCTGTTGGTGGAGCTGCCGCAAGGCGCGACGGCTGTTGGCCCGTCCGCCGCCCGCCACTTCCCGCCTTATGGAGACGCCTTCTTGGTGGAGCTGGGGGCTCGCCATGCAAGCTGTCTCAAGGTGGGGAGGAGGCGCCAAGCAGGCTCGCTCGGCTCGGCCTTCAGCTCGGCAGGCTCTTCCTCGCCGCAAGCTCCTCTCGATCGATAAGGCTTGCCGCCCGCTGCCTGCTCGCCTCCACGGTGAATCCAAACTCACCCGCGGCAGCGCGCTGCCGCCGCTTCTTCCAGCCTGGTGGCGCGCGCATCTCATGGTCGATGGTGTCGCGGTGAGGCTCCTCTCGCTCGTCGGGCGGACCGGCACTTCTACCAGGCTGTCAAAGAACTGCCGACGACGCTATCTGCAGGCTCTTGCCAAGTTGGAACAATTCCATGCGATTCGACAACGGCATCATTGCACGGATGCGGTCGAGCGAGGAATTGTTGCATTAACGAACGACACCCTCGCAGCATGAACCATTCGGGATGATCAGGGTCGTGCTTGAACAATTCCAAGAGCATCAATCCAATTCCAAGACGGTGAAGTTGAAGTTGAGGCCCGGGCGCAACCTCATGATATCTGCCGCGTTCTGGAACTCCCAGGCGGGTCTCCTCCTCTCCTGCAGGGGAGCGATGCGGCGGCGAAGGAAATCTGCGCCAACGGCGCCTACAGTGAGTCCGGCAAGCCTAAGGCGTAGGATCCGGGTGACGGCAATCTTCAGCCTAGCATCTTCCGGGGCCACGCTGCTCCAATCGTTGCCGCGCACTATTGGGGTTTGGCGCTGGGCGGTAAATGGCTGCGGGTTCTCCTCGACGATCCAGCACCAATCTGCCCTCCATTCCTCCCACTTGTTGCGGAGCTCTCCCTCTAGATAAGCTTCCTTCTTGCCGATCCTCAAGATCCAAGCGATTCCTCCGGCAAGAGGCTCCCCTCTCTCTACTCGAGGCATAAAGAAGTGGCAGAAAAGGGCTACGTTGGGATGGACTCTGACAAAGTTTTCGCAGAGATGTGCGAAAACTGCCATGGTCAAGACAGCGTTGGGGGTGAAGTCAAGGAGGCGGAACCCGTAGGTGTTCGTGATATCACAGAAGAATTCAGGGAAGGGCGGGCAGAGCCCGCAGTAGAAGAAGAGCGCGAAGAAGGGATACCCGCTCGGAGCCAGTTCAGATGCGGCAGCTAAGAGTACCTTCGTGCGCGGATGCGCTCGCGTCTCCGTCGACCAAAAGAGATAGTAGTACTCCCTCAGCTCCTTCGCGCCGAGCTGAGGGGGGAAGATGGCCCGCTCCTTTCACAGCGCCTCGAGCCGCTGCGCCTCGGCCGACTTCACAGCCTTCCCCTTGTCGGCTTTCGGAGCCATGGCAGAGGTGGTGGGGGAGGTCGACGGCGTTGGTGGTGCTGGTGGCGATGGGGGGCGGAGCGCTGCTCTCCTTTTTAGCTTTGGGAAGAAGGGGGGGGGAGCGGCAGAGGTTTTCTAGATTGGACAAGCAACTGGCAAGGTGGGCGAACTGCCCATGTTTCCTCTGCTTATAAAGAGGGAAGGGGCGGACGTTCCGCTTTTCCGAATAAAGAAACCACCCACGATCTCTCCCACGACGCCGCATTCGACGCGTGCCGTTCGTGGGGGACGTGGTGGGTCCGGAGTAAGTTACGGCGAACCAAGGCCGCAGGTGCCCGTTCTGTTTTGGGCTTGGCCCAACAGCCGGGCACCGTAGGTGGCCCAGTCGGGGGCTCTGTCGGTGTACTAGAGTAGGGTACCCTAGTATCCCGAACTTGTGCATCGGCAGTTAGCACCAGCTGCAAGGCTTGCCGCGGTGATCGCTAAGGCCCCGCAAGAGGAGCTTGCGGGAAGATCCTCCGTGGTTCCTTTGGAGCCATTCAAGAACAAAGTATTCAAGCCAAGGAAACAAGACCCGGCAAAAGGAGCTTGCCGGAAGGCCGACCAAGGCATCTCAGGAACTTGCCGCGACGCCGCCATGCGTCCTGCAAGGCCCGTGAGCGACAAGCTTCCGGGCGCGACAAGACGACGCACGCATGCAAGGCGCTTGCCGCGCAGGCTACCACATCTCAGAATTACGCCCAAAGACGCCCACCAACGTGTCGCCTCGACCTTTCCAAGCGCTGCGGGTAAGAGGTCAGGCGTCCAGCGGAGCGCCGTGGCAAGCGGCGTTGACAAGATTGCCATCGTGGCAAGCGGTGGCGCTCGATGGTCCTCGCTTGCACTGTTTGGGGCGCGTGACGGGCATTTAATGCTTTGTCCCGCCGCCGTGGTTAGGTATGATACACTATATGTAGCTGTACCAACCGCAACTCATTTTCCTTTTTGCCCTTGACTACGTTGCCACCTGTCGGTGACCGTTGAGCATATAAAGGAGGCCCATGCGCAACGTAGAGGGGTTGAACACTCTCACGCTTGGTCTCGTTAGCAGCTGGTGTGTCTTTGAAGCATTAGGCGCCCCGAGCAAGAACACAATACAATTCGATAAGCAGCAGAGGAGTGTTATCTCCGGAGAGCTCCAAAGCTGGGTAACTGCTCGTGTGCTTCGCCTCGATCCACTCTTCGGCAATCTCCGCCTCGCCAACCGAAGGGGCTTGGTCCGCCGGCCCCATAGGTGTTCGTGGGTCAGATCAGCTTCCCCGACAGATTCCCTTCCGACTGCCTCCACCCCCCGTGCCACGGACGACGCCGAGGTGGGATCCCAGAAAAGGACCCACCGGGAGGAGGAGGCCCCTGAGGTGTCACCGGACACCTCCCCGGACTGTGCGCGGACTCAGCCCCGAGGCCACAGTGGCTCTCGAGTCCCGTGGGCGACCCCTTCGTGAAGAAGGGCAAGACCGTGGACGCCGGGCTGCCTCCGCCCAACCCGGAGGTGCCGGATATTTGCTGGAGGCGCCAACGGCGCCCATCGAAGAGGAACACCGCACTGTTATGAGTGCGGTGATTCGAAAGGTTCTGCCGCCAAGAGCGGGCTGACTGAAGCCTGCAGCAGCCTTCTAACAGGCTTTGAGGTAAGAATTTCAATATATGTAAAATGGTACCGCATAGACGGTAGCCCTCGATGCTCGGTTCGTGTTCGGAAAGAAAAGCCGGATGAGGATCTTTAGAAAGATAAACGCAGGAGTCATAAAAATATGTCAATATGGGATTGCAGGCTGTCTGCTGACCTCCGCCAGACCGATCGCGGAGGTCAATACTTTGAAGGAAAACCTCGAGCGGTCCGAGAACGAAGCTCGGCCATGCCAAGAAGCAGCTCGAGGAAAAGAAGGTGAGTAATACCTTATGAAAATTGTACCTTCTGTAAAAGGATTTGGTTGCAAGAAAATGACAAGGATAACGTGGGTATTGCGGGGCCACTAACGAGGTGGCGACCACGAAGGATCGGTGGTGGCTGGCGAACGTAATGCTGCCGCGGAGCACCGAGCGAGAGAAGCAGGAGGCGGGTGGCGGAGGTACAGCAAGAGCTCCAGGATCTCGTGAAAAAACATGAGAGCTTGAGCGTGACTCAAGACTCAAGAGTCAGAGCTTGCAACGGCTCTTGAGAGTGCCAAAGCCGCTAAGGTCAAGCCTACAAGGCCCTCCAGAGATTGAGGCGGTGAAGAAAATAGCAGCGGTAAGGCATTTTTCATGCAAAGTAAGCATGTGAGTGTTAATTACCTGTTACTTACCCGGTCGGAGCTCTGTATGCTCAAAGATCTTCCTCGCAGCGTGTCCGATGCTGCCGCATTCTACCGGCCGAGGAGGGAGCTCGACGGAGAAGGTCTTCGGTCTCAGTATGCTTTGAGGCCGACAGTCGGTGTTTTAGCGACCAGTCAAGCAGCTGGTCGAGCTCCACAAGGCGGCCGAACAGGCCATGAAGGGCCTCATAGTTGGCTGTGGCTAAGGAGGCCATGCCGGGAGCTACTTCGGCCTGCGCGGCTGATGGATGCGCGTCCGTGGGTAGAGGTCATCAAGCATTCCGCTTGTATTGAGGGTGCCCGCCGGGCCCTTTCCAGCGCAAAGGTGCACTGGGCAAGATGGATGCCTGTAAGCTCGTGACGGACCCGCCACCGGAGGGCAAGGAGCATCGCACGCCCGAGATGTATTATAAGAGTGTGTCAAGGGCGCCAGACTATTGCGGGTGAGTGCTCCAAAGATGTAATATTTGAGTAGACTCGCATTTTGTTATCCTGCGCGCTGAAAACTTAGTTCATATGCGCTAAGCAACGCTTGTTAATTTAAAATATTACCTTACGTGCGGCTGTTTATCAAATCTGAGAGATGGCAAGTCGTCGGCTTCAGCCCCCATGCCACAAAGTGCTGGGTGTTAGGGATAAACTTGAGCGCTCTTGTTCCCATTTTGGGTCCATCTAGGGAGGCGCCAACACAGCGAACAAGGCAACTAGACTTATAATGCTTGAACACTCTCACTTAGCCATAGAATTTATAATTTTAAATTTCGTGAAGCCCCTAGTCTTTGAAGGTCAATTTGGGGCGCTATCCACGCCTTGGCCGGACAAGATCCGCTCCTCGCTCTAAGCGCATAAGTCTTTAGGACTCGCAAAAACCTCTCGAACAGCGATCGCTCTCGCCATCATGACGGTCAGTTTTAGCTTTCCATCGAGGCGTTAACCCAGCTCAACTGGGCGGAATCGCGATGGTTCTCCAGTGCTACCTTAGCCGATATAACGGAACGAAGGTACCAAAACATGGGAGCCGGGCAAACCCAACTATTGACCCAAGACATGATCCGAGCCGATGCATATAGTGCTATAAGTTCGGGTGCCGACTTGTGAAAGTGTTCGGACTTATCATACCATAATGCGGGAAACATAAGCCCCGGTGTATATTAGCCGTACCAAAGTGTACGGATGCAACATGCCGTGAATGAACATATGTATGAAAAGAAATGCAATTATAAGCAAAAAGGTGCTGCATTGTTTTATTCAATAAGTGCTGCTACGAATGCAGAACGATACAAATAGTGCGATAAGCAAGGTATGGGACTGTTTAAACATGTCCCCCTCCAGGGGTAGGCTGCAGATTGGTGTATAAAAATGCTCGTAACGGAGACCACCTGTATATTCGTTGTAGCCTTCATCCTTCCCTGGCTGTTGCATCGTGAGTTCGGCAGGTCTGCTGCCGGACAGGTTCTCTGACAAACGGAGTCCTGTGGGTAAAAAGTAAAAGGTAAAAAATAAAAGAAAAAGGAACGACACACTTGAGAGCCCCTGGTGTGGTTGAGCCGCAGTCTGGGTTTATCGTGGTCGTGCCCCTCTCCCCATGCCCATGGTATCTTCAGAGCGTAATGGTGTACACGAAGGACCTGCTTTGATGTTCCGCGGGAGCTGGGGTTGGGGCCGCACTGCTACGCGTGCTCGGAACGTGCCAGCTGGTCTTGTTGTAAGTTACTCCGGGCGCGCTTAGCTGTGTCCGGCCGCTTAACGGCCGGACTCGAGAATTGCCTTAAGAGGCTGCATTGCACTTCTGCCGCGAGAGCCGCTGTATGCTCCTCCGTGCGGAGAGAACGTTCAGTGTTTCCGTTGACCGTGATGACTCCTCGAGGGCCTGGCATCTTGAGCTTGAGGTATGCATAGTGCGGCACCGCGTTGAACTTTGCAAACGCGGTACGTCCGAGCAAGGCATGATAGCCGCTGCGGAACGGGACTATGTCGAAGATTAACTCCTCGCTTCGAAGTTATCCGGGATCCAAGATCACTTCCAGTGTAATTGAGCCTGTACAATTGGCTTTACACCTGGTATGGCGCCTTTAAAGGTCGTTTTGGTAGGTTTAATCCTTGAAGGGTCTATGCCCATTTTGCGACCGTATCCCGGTAAAGCAGGTTCAGTTGCCGCCGCCGTCCATCGTGACTCGTTAGGTGAAATCCATCGACGATTGGGTCTAAGACCAGGCGGTGAATCCGCCGTGGCGGATCTTCGGTGGGGTGGTCCTTGGTCAAAAGTGATCGGGCAGGAGGACCATGGATTGAACTTCGGGCAACTCGCTCCATCGCAGTAGACATCCCGGAGTGCACGCCCGCTCCCTTTTGGGTATGTGCGTTGCGTGATATCATGTTCACCATCCGCACTCGTGGGGGAAACCCTTACATCCTTTATTGTTCGTGGTTGGGTCTCGCCTCGCCATCGCTATGCAGCCCTTGTCATTGTTTTCAGCAATTAACTTGCTGCTCGCTTGAATACCCAACAGTCCCTATTGGTGTGGTTAGCTGGCTGGGGTGCCGTATATGGCACAAGCGGTCGAGTATTCGGTCCAAATTGAATGGACCCGGAGTAGTTCTTTTGAATGGCTTTTCCACGACCGGTTTAGAGCCTCGAATCCGCATTGATTGCCATATCCTCAATATTGTCACCGCATGTGGCGCTTTGTTTTGTTACGACGCTGCCTGCCATTTCGGTCCTTGAAGTCCGGACTGCCAGAATTTTTGCTGAGGTTGTTGCTGCGTTAGCTACTGTCCTCACCCGCAGAAGCGGGTCATGAGTGATGTGAGGGATGCCATGGATTTTGGCTTTTCCTGTCATAGGTGCGGGCAAGCCACTCGCTGCGGATGTTATGCTTGAAGGTCGCGAGGCCTCGCATCCGGACAATCGACGATTTGGTTTTTCTTGGTTAAGAACCGTGTCCGTAATTGTCCGCCGATTCGTCCGCTGCTGAATTATGTGGCTTTGGTCATCGGTTTGGTGGTCGCATTATAAGTGCCTCGAAGTTATCGAGGAATGCGGCTTTCAGGTCCTCCCAGCTCCCAATTGACTCTCGCGGGCAAGCTGTTGAGCCAATGCCGGGCTGGTCCTTTAAGCTTGAGGGGAGGTATTTGATGGCGGAAGATCTTCACCGGGCCATGTGGATGTGAAGGAGATAGTCTTCGATCCAAACCACGGGTCTGTTGTGCCATCATAGGATTCAATATTGACGGTTTTAAACCCTTCGGGATTTGATGATCCATTACTTCGCCCTCGGAAGCATAGTGGGTGTGCAGCGCCCAGATCGGGCGATATCACGACGGAGCTCAAAAGAGCTTTGTCTGTTTTGTTCGCCCGCCGGACTTATCGTGGTCCGCGCGACGGTTGTCGCCACGCATCGTGGCGCCCACGCGATCCATAGATCGATCTTGATTGTCTTGCCTTGTCCTCCAATATATCTCGCAGGTCCGGAGCGTTCCCCTGTGGCCGTGTGCTTTTTGAGCGATGCCGGGGTACAGTTCTACTGAAGGGCCTAGAGGCCTCTTTGTCGTGACCACGGGGTGGTCGGTCAGCCGTATTGCCTCCTCGTGATGCGGGTTCGTAAGCCTCATCCTCTAATCGGGGGAGCAGCTTGCGTTTAGGGTAGCTTTTGGAGGGGCGTTCGAGCTCATGCTCTTCGCCGCGAGGACTTCAATCCATCCGTCGGCCAGCGATCCCGATCAGCTCTAAGTCGTCAGCTGCTTTTCTTGAGGCTGCCCGCGCCTAAAACGCTCTTGTTCGACGGGATCCTCGTGCACGATGAATTCATCGCCGCCGAGGCTTGCTTGCTCTCCGGAGGGAGGCATATAATCCTCTACCTCTTCTTCGCCGCCTCTCGTGAGGGCTGGCGCTCCATCCTCCCCGCGCTGGATCTTGCCGAGGGATTGTCTTCGCACTGTCCGGTGTATTGTTATCTCCGTGCCGAATCTTTATTCTTGCTGTGGCGGATTTAGAGCGGCGCCACGACGCCTGGCGCTTGGGCTGCTTCTTGAGGGGTCATCCTCCGTTGTTCCATCGCTGCTCCCATCTTTTGGGATGTCCACCATGTATATGTCGATGACGAGGTGGCCTTCCAGCGTGCCCGGTAGGTGCTGGTTCTTGTTCGCCTCCGCATCGCCGCCCATACCGTGGATGTCTTCGGAGTCGTAGTATAGCATGTCGGTTAGATCGTCGACAGCGGCTACCAAGTGGGTGGTGGTGGGCATTGAATTTCTTCATCGACGCATCCCAACCTTCCCGACCGTAGTCCGCCAGGGATCTCCGGATAAAGAGAGAGACTTTAGTGAATTCAGGATGTCGCCAAAGGGCGAAAGTGCCGAAAGATGTCGCGCTGTGAACTCCATAACGGGCGCCCAATCGGATTCGATTGGCAAGGGCGCGAGGGTTCGGAGTCCGGAGAGGAGTCCGCACCGGAGTCAAGTCTCGCAGCGGCAGGATGGAGTTCGCCCGATCGCCAGAGATTGTAGCCCCGAGGCGTGTCCAACCACTTGTCTCGATCGGGAATCCGCCCGGATTAAGGGTCGGAGCGGATACCGTGCGGCCTCCGTGGCACCGCTCGCTGCAGAGCTAGATCATGCCCATCGAGACAAAGGCGGCGCTGCTTATTGCGGCTCGAATCCGTCAAGATCAAGTCTCCGCGATATCGTCCGTATAGTTTAAACTTCCAAATCTGACCTGATGGCCAGGGCGAAGCTTTCGATCTGCTCCAGATGGCTGCTTAATTGGCCCGAAGTGCAAAGCCGCCAACACGAAGATCTGTCCGGGAGAAAAGTCTCACCTCGGACGCGCCGTTGTTGATGATCGAAGGAGCCATCGGGCCTATCGGTGACGCACACGCAGGAACTCTCGATGAAAGCACCAATGTCGGTGTCAAACCGCGGATCTCGGTAGGGGGTCCCGAACTGTGCGCCTAGGCGGATGGTAACAGGAGACAAGGGACACGATGTTTTACCAGGTTGGGCCCTCTTGATGGAGGTAAAACCCTACGCCCCGCTTGATTAATATTGATGATGTGTGTTACAAGAGTGGATCTACCACGAGATCAAAGAGGCTAAACCCTAGAAGCTAGCCTATGGTTTGATTGTTGTTCGTCCTATGGACTAAAGCCTTCCGGTTTATATAGACACCGGAGAGGGCTAGGGTTACACAGAGTCGGTTACAATGGTAGGAGATCTACATATCCGTATCGCCAAGCTTGCCTTCCACGCCAAGGAAAGTCCCATCCGGACACGGGACAAAGTCTTCAATCTTGTATCTTCATAGTCTTGGAGTCCAGCCGATGATGATAGTTCGGCTATCCAGACACCCCCTAGTCCGGAAATCCCTCAACTCCTATTCTGATCGTTTGGGGATACTTAGGTATATATAGGAGGAAGGAGTACGTCGGTGGAGCGTCAGGGGCCCATGAGGTAGGGGCGCACCTGTGGGGCCTCCACCTCGTGGGCCTCCGCACTTCTTGGAGTAGGGTCCAAGTCTCCGGATCACGCTCGTGAGAAGATCACGCTCCCGTGAGGTTTCATTCCGCTTTGGACTCCGCTTGATATTCCGCTTTCAACACCGAAATAGGCAAAAAACAGCACTTCGGGCTGGGCCTCCGTTAATAGGTTAGTCCCAAAAGTAATATAAAAGTGGAAAATAAAGCCCAATATAGTCCAAAACAGTAGATAAAGTAGCATGGAGCAATCAAAATTATAGATACGCTGAGACGATCGCTTGACTTCTGCCTGGCGACTCATCTAAAGCTTCAAAGATCAATTGTAATCTGGATCTGAAATAGGAAAGCACGCTCATCGAGTTCATCCGTGAGAACCGAGACATCTTTGTATGGAAGCCTTCATACATGCCGGGTGTACCGAGGGAACTCGCTGAGCACACTCTTAATATTGATCCGAAGTTTAAGCCGGTCAAGCAATTTCTTCGTGGATTTAACAAGGAGAGGCGGAAGGCCATTGGTGAAGAAGTGGACCGGCTCTTAGCGGCCGGGTTTATCGTTGAAGTTTTCCATCCTGAGTGGTTGGCTAACCCGGTGTTGGTGCTTAAGAAGAATGACACTTGGTGAATGTGTGTGGATTACACGGACTTAAAAAAGGCCTATCCGGCTGATCCGTTTGCTCTCTCTCGTATTGATCAAATCATTGATGCTATGGCGGGTTGTGAGCGTTTGAGTTTTTTATGCTTATTCTGGTTATCATTAGATCAAAATGGAAGTTAAGGACCAGGAGAAGACAACTTTCATTACTCCATTTGGAGCCTTCCGCTATGTGTCTATGCCTTTTGGGCTCAAGAGTGCCCAGGCGACTTACCAGCGGTGTGTACAGAATTGCCTTCACAGTCAGATCGGGCGTAATGTTCATTCTTACGAGATGACATTGTGGTGAAATCCAGGAAGAAGGAGACCTGATTGATGATTTGAAGGAGACGTTTGACAATCTCCGGTTTACAAGATGATGCTTAACCCGCCAAGTGTGTTTTGGTAGCCGGCCGGCAAGCTTCTAGGTTTTCTCGTTTCAAATCGAGGCATTGAAGCTAACCGAAAATCAAGGCTATTATTTCTCGCTAAGCCAAGTGTTTCAATGACGCCCAACACTTGGCGGGTCGATAGTGGCTTTGAGCCGTTCATAAGCCATTTAGAGAAAAAGCCATCCTCTCAGACGATGATGAAAAAGACAGATAATTTTGTCTGGAGTGATGCTGCTAATGAGGCGTTTGAGGCTCTTAAGAAGAAACTAGCCGAGCCGCCAGTTCTTGCTGCTCCTGTTGATAAAGAGCCTCTATTGTTATATGTGGCTGCCAATGGCCGAGCTGTCAGTGTAGCCATTGTGGTGGAAAGGAAAGAGGCAGGCAAGGAATATCCGATTGAACGACCGGTTTACTACATCAGTGAGGTGCTTATTGAGTCCAAATAGAGATATCCACACTGGCAGAAGCTTGTGTATGGGGTTTTCATGGCAAGCCGGAAGCTCAAGCAATATTTTTAGGGTCATCCCGTTACTGTGGTTAGCTCTGCTCCTTTAGGAGACATCATCCAAAACAGAGAAGCCACAAGCCGGGTTGCTAAATGGGCTATTGAACTTGGACCCCATGGTTTGAAGTATGTACCTCGTATGGCCATCAAATCCCAAGCACTTGTGGATTTCATCAATGATTGGACAGAGTTGCAGATGCCTGAGGAAAAGCCGGATAACACATATTGGACTATTCACTTTGATGGATCCAGGCAATTGGAGGGCTCGGGGGCTGGAGTTGTCTTGACTTCCCCACGAGGTGATAAATTTTCTTATATTCTCCGACTAATGTTCCCTTGTACTAACAATGCAGCTGAGTATGAGGCCTTGCTCCATGGCCTTCGGATGGCTAAAGAGATGAATTTAAGCCGGGTGAGATGCTTTGGTGATTCAGATCTAGTAGCTCAGCAAGTTTCTGGTACTTGGGATTCTAAGGATCCGCTCATGGAGGCCTATGGTCGAGAGGTTGATGCCATTGCGGGTCATTTGAAGGGTTACCAAGTTGAGCATATTGATCGTAGGAAGAATGAGGCGACTGGCAACTTAAGCCGGCTAGGATCTCAGCGTAAGCCGGTGCCACCTAACACGTTCCTGGATGTTCTGCTCAACCCTTCTGTCAAATTACCAAAAGAGGAGGATTTTGCTGTTCCTGATCCGGAAGCACAATTAGTGGCGGCTCTTCATGCTATTCCTAATTGGACGGTGCCGTGTTTGGCTTACATGACCCGGGGGCGAGTTACCTGAGGATGAGATTTTGGCCAGGCAGATTTTCGGTGTACAAAAGTAGGGGCTGTCCTTTTGACCCCTTTACTTGTGCACGGGCAGATGTAGCCGCCACAACCACGCATAACATGGCGGGAAGGAAGCCGAGGGAAGCCAAGGCACAAGACCAATAAAGCAAACGACAAGGACCAAGGCCCCAAGGATCGAGATGGATGAAGAGGTTTCCGGCAAGGACCCTTGTCAAGCAGCCTCAGCCTGCCCCGCAAGACTCTTTGTCGGGCAGCTCGCCCACGCCAGCCGAGTGAGTTACCCTTGAGCCCACCAACGCCGACCTAACGCTGGGACAGGCTCGAAGGCACCTCGTGGTGGCATGCGTATCTTTGTGAAGACAAAGAATAGTCAAGATCAAGTGAGGATAGGAAGGCAATCATCTTCACCGAAGAAATCCATAAGACCCCCTGCAAGATCCTTGCCCGGACGCCTGGCCACGGCAAGACTCCTTGCCGGGCCACCCAGCAAGGCCTCGCTAGGCGCGCCAAATAGGCGATCGCCAAGCTCGGCACCAGCCAAGTCTCCGCCATTGTCACATGCGGCCGCCGACCCAACCAGTCAGGCAGGTACCTGCGCGGCAACATGCAACCCTTCGTGGAGGTTTCTACCACCGCTGCCACCCTCACCTGCCTACATGGCACCGCATGCATCGATGGCCTGTGGCGCGGTCAAGGAAGGAGGGGCGGCGACGGACGGACGGGCCTCGCCCGCCTCGATAAAGCAAGAGGATTACCTGCCGATGCATTAAATGCATCTTGTCTTGTAATATGAGGGATAACTCGCGCATTGTACACTTTCCACCTCCCTTGCTTACCCGGCGCACTTTTCCTATAAAAGGAGGCCCGAGGCTACTCAGAGATGGATTCGCTTTTGAGCTCGTTATACCCCGTAGCTAGCTCAAGAACTCAGAATACATCCACCAAAGCAGGACTAGGGTTTCACGATCCTCGCGTCTAACCTCGATAAACGAATCACGCACTCTCCGTCCGATCCGCTTCTTCTCAACCCCGCTACCAAGAATCGCAGTTGGGATCCTCAGATCCCATAGGTGTCATTCCCTAATCGATATCTTTGGCGCGCCAGTTGGGGGGCGCAGTTGTGAGAATCGGCTTTAACAACTTGTCCGGCGTTTTGTTCATCGCCATGGCGCCCAAGAAGAAGATGACGGTGGCGGTCGGCTCGTCGGGAGCCGAACGGCCTGTCCCGACGCGGGCGAGCAGCGGACCGGTCGCGGAGAGGACCAGGGGCGAGGCTCGCGAGCACCAACACCACCCCAGCAGCCGGAGCTTGGAAGGTGGCGACGTTCATGTGCCTGGCAACGGGCTGCACATCGCCAAATCCAGAGATGGAGCGAGGCCCTCCGCAGGCGGCGTGGGGCCCTCCAAAGGCGCCGTCGCACCGCCCGAAGGTGATGTGGTGGCCTCAAGACACTCCACGCCGCGCTTACAGCGCTTCCTTCAAAGCCGCTGCACATTTAACAGCGCCATCATGCCGAAGATCCTCGGCGCCGCCATGGGAAGAGTCCCAACGCCACCACGGACGGGAAGACGAAGACCCGCCGCCGAGGCATCGCGAAATGGCATGCGCATCCGCAGGACCATGATAGAGCTCCTTCTAACGTGGTTAGAGTCGGCGCATCGCGTCCACGCAGGTTTCGCACCGCCAACACCAGCAGAGGCCCTTAGCGCTGCGCATTGCTCTCGACTTCCTCCGCTGCGGGAAGCTCGACGTAATGGAGAGCCAACATCCGAGCCTTGTTGCCGCCGCCAACAAAGGCGTAACCATATCGGCCAGTTCTTCGGGCCGACGCCCGAGGAACACCACACGCTGGTGGCGGAGGACCGGTGGCGCCGCCACGGTACACTCTCCTCCCCGCCAATTGCCACGGACGCTGACCCGTCGCGGCGACGCTGCAGACGACATCTCCATAGCGCCGTCCACCCACGGACCCGCTATGACCAACGCCAATTTCTTCGGGAGCGAGCCCATGAAGACGCTTGAACCACCATTGAGCGCCGGCGCGAAACACGCCACCAACAAACAGTGCAAGCGGGCCTCATCAGGAACTACCCGCCCGTAAGCCCTGGAGGTTTACCTCACGAGGTAGGCTGCCCGCTTTTACTCGTGAGCTGCGGCAGTTCCAAAGGGCCCGCCACTGCACCTTCAAGCCCGGCGCATGAAGTACAACGGCAAGACCCACCGACGGAGTTCCTCAAAGATGTACACCATCGTGATGCAAGCTGCCGGAGCCCGCGATTTATAAGGTACTTTATGTAATTACTTTCCATTGGCCCTAAGCCCAACACCATGTCATGGTTGATGCACTTGCCCAAGAGATTCTATTTCTTCCTGGTCGGATTTGTGGCATGAGTTTTTGGCGCTTTTACGGAGGTCACCAAGCTCATGGCCAAGCAAGCGATTTGTATGTCATTCCCGTATGAAGGTGAGAGTCTGCGCAAGTACATACAAGAGATTCAGCCGGTACAATACAATATCCCAGATGTTCATCCCGCCGCCATCATCGCAAGCGCTCCATCGTAATACGCGCAACCGCAAAATGTGCGAGGAGTCATGGCGAACAAGGTGAAGGATGTGGAGGAACTCTACGTTTGCCGGCGATGTGCCCGGCTGAAGAAGGAAGGAGTACTCGCGAAGATGCTCGCGGAAACCGACTCTTCGTGACGAGGATGCTGCCGCCGGTGATGAAAAGCCGTGCCGTAACAGAAGCGTAAGGTAAATTTGTGTTTGCCGTCAAGGGATCTGATGACGCCGGCACCGCCAAGAAAACCAAGGCAGACGACCCCAGCAAGGAGATTGCCGGGTGCGCCACCTGCCGGGCCTTGGTGGCTACCGAGAAGCCAAGGAACTCCGACAAGCAATACTGCAAGATCCATCGCACCAAGGGCCATGACCTCCAGAACTGCCGATAGGTTGAGCTGCTCGCCGAGAAGCAAAAGGCTGAATATGAAAGGCGGGACAAGGAGAAGGGCCAGGATGGTGCCGAGGGATCCGACAAGAAGCGTGATGGCTAAGCAAGCCGCCACGGTAAAGATAAACAACAAGAGAGGCCCGCCCGGGGCTGCGACAAGAAGCAGGAAGATGATGATCATGACGAGGACGACGAGTCCCGCGACCATGAGTTTCAGAAAGCCACAGAGGCCATGTGCGTCGATGGTGGCGCCGCTGCATTCATCCCACCGCAAACTCAAGCAGAGGGCGCGGAGATTACAGCGGTGGAGCCATCGCTCGACGACGGAAGCCGCTGAAATGGTCCAAGACGCCCATCATCTTCGACATCAGGACCACCCCGACCGCACCATCGCGGTCGTGCTTGCCGTTGTTGGTTTCACCAACAATCCGCAACCTAAAGGTGACAAAGATGTTGGTCGACGGGCAATGCCTGAACTTGATCTCGCCTGCCAGGTGGTCAGGCTGCAGATCCCCGATGGGGACCTCGAGGAGACGGGCACGCTCCAAGGGGTTAACCCGGGAGGAGCCAGCCAAAGGGAAAGATCACGCTGCTCGTGACATTCGGAGGTGAGCTGAACCACGTGACGGAGAGGATTGTTTTTATGTAGCCGAGATCCCCTTGCCTTACAACGGATCCTTACGCGCCCGCACCGCCAAGTTCATGGCGGCTTCACACTATGCCTACAACATCCTCGAAGATGCCCGGCCGATGAATATCATCACCGCCCCTCCGACAAGAAAGATGCGTTGATCTGCGCCGACCAACTCTATCGGGAAGCAGCTGCAGAGCTGCCGCTAAGGTACCGCTCCCTGCCGACGGAGCCCCGGGGAAGAAGACCGGGCGAGACTCCTAGCACCCACTCTGGCAAGCGCACCTCTTCGGGGTGTTGCGCTCCCATTGAGGACGTGCCAGAGAGCTCCACCGGCAAGGGCAAGAAGTCCAGAGCCACGCCACCAGAGACCAAAAGGTGCCCATCAAGGAGGACGGTTCGGGGGGAGTTTTTACCATAAGCTCCACCCTCGACGGCAAATCGGAAAGCGAGCTCGTCGCCTTCCTGCGGGCGAATGTCGATTTATTTGCATGGCAAGCCTCCGACATCCCCGGCGTTCCAAGGGAGGTGATTGAGCACCACCTTGCTATCTGTCCTCATGCGCGACCCGTCAAGCAGAAGGTCAGGAAGCAAGCTCTGGAGAGGCAGGAGTTCATCATGGAGGAAATCAGAAAGCTAGAGGCGGCAGGTTTGGTGAGAGGAGTACTCCATCCAACGTGGTTGGCCAATCCGGTAGTGGTGCGCAAGGCGAATGGGAAGTGGAGGCTATGTATTGATTACACAGACATCAATAAGGCCTGTCCAAAGGATCCTTTCCCGTTGCCGCGCATTGACCAGATTGTTGACTCCACGGCTAGGTGTGAACTCTTATCGTTCCTAGACGCCTATTCAGGAGACCACCAGATCTTCATGACAAAGGAAGACGAGAAAAGACAGCATTCATCACCCCATGTGGTACGTATTGGTTTTTACGGATGCCTTTCGGGTTGAAGAGTGCTGGCTCGACCTTTGCAAGAGCAGTCCAAATTGGTTTTGAGCCCCAGCTACATAGAAATATGGAACTTATATGGATGACATAGTGGTCAAAACCATGGACAAAGCAACGCTCGTGCAAGATCTGGAGGAAACATTTGGGAACCTGCGCAAGATGAACCTCAAGTTGAACCTTGAGAAGTGTGTCTTCGGCGTCCCGTCCGGCAAGCTTCTCGGGTTCTTTGTGTACCAGCGCGGGATTGAAGCAAACCCAGATAAGATCAATGCTATCGAGCAGATTGAGGTACCCAAACGGATCAAGGGCGTGCGTTGGCTCACTAGCTGCGTTGCTGCCATGAGCCGGTTCATCTCCAAGTCCGCGGAGCGTGCCCTTCCTTTTTTCAAGATCTTGAAGAAAGCAGGGCCGATGGAGTGGAGCCCAGAGGCCGAGGCAGTGCTGCAAGATTTGAAGAAATACCTCTCCTCTACCCCAGTGTTGGTTGCGCCCAAACCACAAGAACCGTTGCTGCTTTATCTAGCGGCAACGAATCAGGTGGTTAGCACCGCACTAGTGGCGCAGAGAGAGGTTGATGAGGAGACAGCAGCGATGGCAGAGTCGACGGTTGCGGGCCGGAACCCTCCCCGGCAGGGCTCAGCCCCGGCAAGACTGAGTCCCCGGCAAGGCTCGGCCCCGGCAAGCCTGGCGCCCGTGCGACGGGACCCACGCGACCAGTGTGAAGAAGCACGAAGAAGAAAATGGTGCAGCACCCAGTTTACTTGCCAAGACCCTTTGTGGGGGCTAGGTCGAGGTACTCAGGTGTGCAAAAGCTACTCTTCGGCCTCCTTATGGCTTCAAGGAAGCTGCGCCATTACTTCCAAGCGCATGAGATCATGGTGGTCACCCACCTCCCATTGCAACAGATACTGCATAACCCAGATGCAACGGGGAGGATCGTGGAATGGGCCTTGGAGCTGTCAAGCTTTGGTTTAAAGTTCGAAAGTACCTCGACGATTCAAAGCAGAGTATTGGAGGAGTTTGTTGCAGAATGGACCTCGACGCCCGACGTAGAGGTACAAGAGACCACTCTCCCCGGCAAGGAAATGAGTCGCAACTGGATCATGTACTTTGATGGTGCCTTCTCGCTGCAAGGCGCCGATGCTGGTGTGCTGCTTGTCGCACCCACTAGAGAGCACCTCAAGTATGTCATCCAGATGCACTTCCCCCAGGATATGTCAACCAACGACACCGCCGAGTACGAGGGTTTGCTTGCCGGTCTCAGGATTAGGGCCGACCTCGGAGTTAAGAAGCTCATCGTCAGGGGCGACTCGCAGCTCGTCGTCAGGCAGATCAACAAGGATTATCAAAGCCCGTTGATGGAAGCTTACGTAGATGAGGTGAGGAAACTGGAGGAACACTTTGACGGTGTACAAGCGGAGCATGTCCCTCGGGCAGAGAACGACATTGCCGACTACCTATCAAAAAGCGCTGCCCTCAAGCTACCTGTGGAACCAGGTACTTTTTTGCTTCAGTTAACTCAGCCATCCATTGAGCCGTCGACCAGGCAAAACAAGCGGAGGAAGCTAAAGCCCCGTCAAATACTTCCCCACCGAGCTCCCCGGAGCCGCCGCCTAAGATGTTGCCGTGGATGCCGATCCTTCCACGGGACGACCAACTCCGGCAGGACCTCAGGTCATGGCCATGGAAACGGCCACTCCCATAGCAGAAGAAATGCCTTTTGTCCTTGTCGTCGAGCCACAGGCTCCGGCATGGGCACAACACACCGTTCGATTCCTTCAGAAAGGAGAGCTTCCTGAGGAGGAGGAAGAGGCGGAAAGAGTAGCCCGCCGGTCTACCCTGTACCAGTTTGTTGATAACGAACTGTACAGGAGAAGACTGAATGGGGTGAAATTGAAGTGCATCTCCCGTGAGGAAGGACTAAAGCTGTTGGCAGAGATACATGGAGGCATATGTGGCTCCCACATAGGGTCGAGGGCCCTTGCCGGCAAGGCTTTCCGGCAAGGTTTCTTCTGACCCACCGCCCTCCAGGATGCGACGACACTAGTAACCAAGTGTGAAGCGCGCCTGTTCCATTCGAAGAAGCTCCATCAACCAGCTCAAGCCCTTCAAACTATCCCTCTCTCCTGGCCCTTCTCGGTCTGGGAGCTCGACATATTGGGCCCTTTTCCCCCGTGCTGTCGAGGGCTTTGAGTACTTGTACGTCGCAATCGACAAGTTCACAAAGTGGCCAGAGGTGGAGGCAGTGAGGAAGGTGACAGCGCAGTCAGCCATCAAGTTCTTCAAGGGACTAGCCGTTTTGGGGTGCCCAACAGGATCATCACTGACAACGGCACGCAGTTCACAAGCCATGCCTTCATGCAATACATTGAGGATCTCGGCAGCAAGGTCTGTGCTTCCGTGGCGCATCCACGGAGCAACGGCCAAGCAGAGAGAGAAAATGCTGAAGTCTTGTGAGGCTTAAGAACGAAGACTTTCGACAGGCTGCACAAGAGTGGAAGGCGTTGGATTGACGAGTCGCCGACGGTTCTTTGGTCGATCAGAACGAGACCAAATCGAGCCTTCGGCCAGACACCCTTTGCCCTGGTTTACGGGGCAGAAGCAGTTCTCCCCACGAAACTCATATACGGGTCACCTCGAGTGCTCGCTTATGATGAGCTTGAGCAAGAGCGATTGTGGAAAGATGACGCGACGCTCCTTGAGGAAGATCGTCTCCGGGCGGCTGTGAGAGCAGCATGCTACCAAGAAGCCTTGCGCCGCTACCATAGCCGCAAGGTTCATGCCCGGAGCTTTGAGGAAGGCGACCTTGTTCTTCGGCACGTTCAGTCGGCCAAGAATTCCAACAAGTTGACGCCAAAGTGGGAAGGCCCTTATCGGGTAACATGAGTCACCACGCCCGGCGCAGTCCGGCTGGAGACCAAAGATGCCATTCCAGTGAGCAACTCCTGGAACATCGAGCATCTCCGCAAGTTTTACCCATAAGGCGTGGCTTGCTGGGCCTCCCGGCAAGCTACCCTTTTGTACAAGCCTTGCCGGCGAGGCATGTAACCCTTTGTACAAAGCCAGGCATAGACCTTGAGCATAAAGAAACGAAGCGCTGGCGCCCTAAGTTATAGCATGCATGCTAGGTTGAGTCTCGTCCTTGGTTAGGGTCGATAGTGCTTAGCGGCGGCTAACCCCTAGCTTAGAGGTCGAGTGCGCGTCTCTCTATTCTTCTCTATCTTCTTTGGTTCGCAGGACACATGAATATCCTTGCCGATCTGCTTTGGAAGAAAAGGGGACGGACCGGCGTACAGGTCCCGGCAAGCCAATACTGCCAGGGGGCTACAAGGGCGAAGATCCACCCGCGGCAAGCCAAAGTTGTCGGGGGCTGCAGATTTAGATAAGTTCTCTATCCCTTAGCATGCGTTTCGTTATGGACTGAGGGATGTGAAACCTCGTTTTATCCTTAGGCTACCGTGCTCTCCTCATTCCGGACCCTAGGACTCGTCTCCTGGGACCGAATTTGGTTGTAGTCGCGACAGCAAGGAAATAAAACAAGGAGCCTAGGCCCACCTCATCCCTGCCTCCGCCAAGGGCGTGAGAAAGGTCGAGCAAAGTGGGGGGACGGCAAGGTTTGTTGCCAGGCGAAAAAACATTTATCTTAAGGATAACGAGGATTCATTCCTTGTCGTGGGTTCCACCCACGAATGAAAATCCCGGCAAACATCCCTTTTTCATTAAAAACATCCCTGCATGGTACAGTTCATACGAAATGAAAAACATGAGCAATGGGATTACAAGCTTTAAATTCTACTAAGGCTCGAAGGCTTACAAATTAAAAAGAGATAAGGTGCCCATAATCCCTTTCTTGTCCCTCTCCTCAGGAAATGGAACAAGAAAAGCAGGAGGGCAAAAGGGGCGCCTAGGCGAGCTACGGGTGGCAGAAGACACCAAGAGAACATCTTGGTGGCCGTCCAAGGGCTGGATGGTGATGGCGGCGGCGGAGGCAGAGCTCGAAGACGAGGCGGCAGGACGTCAGTACGCGACAAAGGCGTTGGTGCCCGCGTACTCCGACTTGACGGCCTTGCCGCCCGCCCTCTTCCTCTTCCGCAGCCTTCCAACGCCAGCCGCCCAAGGAGACGACCCCGAGAAGTTCAAGGAGCCGGCGACACGGATGATGGGGTCGTCGGTGCCTCCCGGAGCGGCGCCGACGCCTAGTCGGACCCGTCATCCTACCGCCCGCTGGCCTCGCCGTCGCTGCCGTTGTCCTCCTCGTCACTCTCGCTCGAGGAGAAATCTTCGTCATCTGAAGAGCTCTCCATGCAGCACCTTATGCGAGTCCCGAAGTGCCCGAAGATCTTGACGGAGAGGAGGCCACCCTCCATTAGTTTGAAATGGAGAGTGAGCCCATCCGTCAAGTTGTGGAGGCGAGCGACGGTCTTCCACCCTCGATGAAGATACATGACGTGAGGGGCGGGGAAGTCGACGTTGGCCCATGTGCCGTTGTTCCCGCAATCCCTCATATGCAGCCGCAATGCCTGCGGCGGATCTAGCTCCATCTCCCGCGCGAATGTGGTCGGGAGGCGAAGGCGACGGTGCAGTGGCCGGCGCAGCCTGACAAAGAATTCTCAAGGGTTGTCCCCGGCATGGCCCTCCATGCTGGGGAGGGGCTGCTGACGGAGGCGAGGCTGATCTTCCGCCCCGTCCTCCTCTCCCTCGAGCACCATGACAACCTCGACCTTGCCCCTCCCCCTTCCTCTAGCGACCGGCTCCGCCGCTACGAGCTCTTGGGGAGGAGCGACGCGTTGTCCGCCGAAACCTCGCCGCCACCGATGAAGCGTCGCCGCCACGCCATGGCAGAAGGAAGGAAGAAACAAGAATGGGGAGAGGCAGATGGCGGAGGGTTGAGAGGCACCATTCCTCCCACTCCCCTCTTTATAAAGGAGTGGGGGAGAGACTCGGCCTCTCGGCCAATCCGACCCGCTGAAGTGACAGCGAGCGGGGCCGTCAACCGCCCTCCCCGCTCCATTGAAGGCGCGTGGGAATCGACTCACGTGCGCGCACGACTTCCCACGTCCCGCGCGCCTGTCATTTGCTTTGCATTATGCATGCAGCGAACGTGGAGCAAGGGGTAGGCGTAGTGGGGCGCGTGGAGCAACGGTTCCCAAGAGGGGGCAATAAATGGGAGGTGGCCCTGCAGTCTCAAAGAGACACGCAAGCCGCCTCTTTACTACCCGCCGCGAGGTGACGCCATCATGCTTTCGTCACGCGCGGGCTCATAACCCCCACGTCGCGCGTTCAACGCGGGCAGTGGAAAAGCGTAGCGGACGGACCAGTTAACGCAGTAAAATCCACCCCTGCTGCCCGTGCACCGTTCTGGGTCTGGTCCAACAACGTGTCACGCTTATGTGTGACCTAGGCCCGGGGGCTCCTGTCGGTGTACAAAAGTAGGGGCTCTCCTTTCGACCCCTTTACTTGTGCATGGGCAGTCAGAGCCGCTCACCACGACCACGCATAACACGACGGGGAAGGGAAGCCGAAGGCACAAGACAAATAAAGCAACGACAAGGACCAAATCCACAAGGATCGGATGGGCGAAGCAGGTTTCCTCGGCAAGAACCCTTGCCGGGGCAGTCTCAGCGGCCCCGGCAAGACCCTTACCAGGGCAGCTCGCCCACGCCAGCCGAGTGAGCCACCATTGAGCCCACCAAGGCTCGACGAACGCGTTGGGACAGGGCTCAGAAGGCACCTCCGTGGTGGCATGCAGATCTTTGTGAAGACAAACAATAGTCAAGATCAAGTGAGGATAGGAAGGCAATCATCTTCATCGAAGAAACCAACAAGACCCCCGGCAAGATCCTTTATGGGACGCTGCAGGCCACGGCAAGACCCTTGCCGGCCACCCAACAAGGCCCTCGCAGCGCGCCAAATAGGCCACCGCCAGTTCAAGACCAGCCAAGTCGCCGCCGCTGTTCGCATGCGGCTGCCGACCCAACCAGCTAGGTAGGCACCTGCATGGCAAGATGCAACCCTTCGTGGAGGCTCCACCACCGCGCCACCTCAGCTACCTTCCTGCCTACATGGCACCGCATGCATAGATGGCCAGGGCGTGTCTCGAAGCAAGGAGGGGCGGCGACGGACGGGACGGGCCTCGCTCCCGCCCCCGATAAAGCAAGAGGACACCTAAGCGATGCATTAAATGCATCTTGTCCTGTAATACGAGGGATAACCTCGCTGCACAGACCTTTCCACCTCACGCTTACATTTGTGGCACCCTTTTCATATAAAAGGAGGCCCGAGGCGACTGTGAGAGGTATTCAGCTTTCTGGAGGTCGTTACACCCCGTAGCTAGCTCAAGAACTCAGAATACATCCACCAAAGAAGGACTAGGGTTTTACGCATCCTCGCGGCCTGAACCTGGATAAACGAACCACATACTCTCTATCAGATCCGCTCTTCTCTCAACCCCGTGCCCCGCAACCGCAGCAGGGATCCTTGTGATCCCATAGGTGTCGTTCCGACCGACACAGATAACCCGACGGTCTAAGTCAATGGCGATTGTTAATGGGAGTTGCACCATCGCAGTGTCACAGGGGCGTTTCAACGTTGTGTCTCTCCTGAAGAAGGCTGTGAGATTCTGTGAGAGATTCATGAAGGAGATTGTGGTTATCATGCTGGCTCTAAAATCTCTCGTAGCCAAGGCTATTCGTCACGGTTTTTATTGGTTGATGGCTCATGCTGACGCTGAGGATTTGGTCAGCAAATGTGACCGTTGTCAGAAGTTTCCACAACGAGCTCATGTTCCGGCTCAAGAGTTGAGGATGATTCCAATTACTTGGCCATTTGCGACTTGGGGGCTTCATATGGCTGGGCCTTTCAAAAGGTCCAAGGATAAGAAGACCCACCTTTTGGTGGCGGTTGATAAATTTACTAAGTGGGTTGAGGCAGAACCGGTCAGTAAGTGTGATGCAGCAATGGCGGTTCAATTCATCAAGAAGGTGATATTGTGCTTTTGCTTTCCACACAGCATTATAACAAATAATGGTACTAATCTTTCTAAAGGCGCCATGAAAGAATTTTGTCAACGGCATCATATTCGACTTGACGTCTCCTCTGTGGATCACCCTCAGTACAATGGTCAAGCGGAACAAGCTAATCAAGAGATTCTGTGAGGTATCAAGCCCTGACTTATGGTTCCTTTGCAACGAACGCCTGGTTGTTGGGTGGAGGAGTTACCCTTAGTGTTATGGGGTATCAATACAACCCCAAACAAATCTACGGGTTACACACCATTCTTCATGGTTTATTGTGCAGAGGCGGTTCTCCCTAGTGACATCCGTCATGATTCACCCCGGGTGGCAGCTTATGTTGAAGCTGATAATGAAAGGCACGCCAGGATGCACTTGACCTGTTGGATGAGGAGCGTGATCTCGCGGTGGCTTGTTCGGCGATTTACCAGCAAGATTTACGTCGTTATCACAGCTGCCAGGTTAAAACAAGAACCTTTAAAGAAGGCGACTTAGTGCTCCGGCTCATCCAGGACCAAACGGATATGCATAATTTATCACCGCCTCGGGAAGGACCTTTTGTGGTCAGCAAGAATCTGCATAATGGGTCGTACTATCTTATCGACGTTCGAGACCACAAGGACACACGCAAGTCGGAGGAGGAGACCCGTCGGCCATGGAATATTGCTCATCTTCGGCCCTACTATACTTGAGCCACTGGCTCTCATGATGTGCACAGTCAGATGATGTATATATTATAAACAGTATAATAAAGCAGGCACCCTAATAATTCAGGGCCTCTGTCATTTACTTCCTCAAAGCTGAGTCTTTATCATCGTCTTGCATATTCATTTAAGAGGCTTGACGCCCAAACTTCAGGGACCAAAGTGAGTTGGATGCACAAGCACAGCTCAAACATAGGTCCTGACGAGCACGACTTGTCAATATGTCACTTGGGGGCTTCCTGTTGAAACATAGGCGTATTCGACCAAAGACAACATAGCATTACTGCCCTCTTGACCAGGTTATCTTGTTCAAACAAAGGCGTATTCGACCAAAGAGAACATAACCTTTCCGGGTCATCCTACCTGTAGCCCACTGCTTCAACTCCATCGGGTAATCCCGATTGACCCGTCGAACTCTTAACGATCAATCTTTATGGTGTATTCGACCAAAGACCTGAGCTGTTTAAGGTTCAAACGGCGGCTTGTCATGCGAGAGCACGGATTACAGATAGTCAGGATAGATCCAGGCTTCATAAGCCGCCTTCCTTGAAACTTGGATAAATCGGCCCGTGATGCATGCTGCTACTCTGACCCCCGTGCTCCTGATAAGGCTATCTTTAAACAAGACTTGACTTTGCCTGGGTTCAAATGTCGATTGGGTACTGTGAGTGCCGGCTCACGGAAAGCACGTACCTTCCAATGGCTCAGGCTAGTTTCATTGAAGAAGACACTTTGGCTTGGTGGCCTACAAAAGCCTCAAATTTCTTTTGATTTTTATTTATATTCTTTATATGATCTCTTTTTGCCCTCTAGTTTTTACAAGTCGGGCCCAGCTGACCTACTTATGGCTCATATTTGAAGCATCTTTTGAGTTTCTGCAACCCGCCAGGATGGCAAACTCTAAGTCGCCAGAGCATAATAATCTTATATTTAGAGGTGTCGCTCTGACACCTCTAACTGCACGAAGCTGAAAAGCCGGCAGTCTAAGCATACATTACAAGTATGACATCTTATTTAAATAGTTGTCAGACCAGCCCTGGTTATGGACTATTCGTCCTCAGTGGCTTCAATTGGGTATCATGACCCGCCCGGCGGTAAGCCGCCATGGCATTTGTACTTTCTTTGTGTGCAGGATAATAATCGATCAGATCGGCATAAATCAAATGTTGTCATAAGCATAAAGTGATGTTTTCTCAAAATGGCGATCAACAGTGTTGCGCAAAAACAGAAGCGTGCACGATGGCACGACAGATTCAAGTTTTTACTACCCTATTACATGACTCCATGAGCCAAATAAGATTAAGTGTTTTCAGAGAGACCAATATGTAGACCACCTGGCGGTTCATTCTTCGTGGCCTTGCTGATTGGAGGCTTCTGGGTCATCCCTTTCCGATTCTTCGTCCTGCTCCGCCGTCTGAAAATTTGGTGATGACCAATCGATGCCAGATCAAACTTGAAATTCAGCCTCGTCATCTATAAGATCAGATGGCTCAACTTCAGGGGCAAAAGTGTGCTTACGGATTGGGGGGATTAAATGCATCACTCTATAAGCCGGGGTCGGCATCTTCTAATTCTCCTTGTTATAAGCCGGATGGTATTTTGTAAGGTCCTAGTCATTGGCAATCAGAGTCGCCATTGGGCGTATTTCTTTCATGCAAGCCGAGAAGTCCTTCTGATCAAACAGAGTGCCATCTTCTTTCAAGCTTGGGTATCCAGTAGCTACCTCAGACGGGTCAAGCTCTGGTACCCATGCCTTGGCCCGGCTCAAAGCCGTCATGGCACCGACTCTTGCAGACGACCGCTTCATTTCATCAAACCTGGCAGGCAACATATAAAGTTTTTTCAAGACACAGGCGCTTGATTCGTTGGAGAAATTGCGGCCAATGCACGTTGAGCTCCGGTGTACTGCTGTTCGACAAGTGCGTAGACAGCTTTGAGCTTCACAAGCATGTCTTGGTTAAGGTTGCTGCTCCTGGGACCTGAATAGATCACAGATTGGTTAATGGCGGTTAATATTATCATGATAAGGATTCTCTTTTGATGACTAGCAAGGCGACTCACCAAAGATAGTAGAAACCATTTGAGATACATAGTGTTTTAAGCCGGTGAGCTCAGTGGTCACCTCTTGAAGGGCTACCTCTGTTTTCTCAGCTCGATGCGTTAAAGCAGTCTTCTCTGCAGCCCAAGTGTTTCTTTCTGCCTCAAAACGGGTCTTCAGCTTTTCCATCTCAGCCACGCTAAATTTGAAATTTTGAATCGGCCTTCCGGGTTTCAGATTCTTGGTTTTCCAGCCGGGTCTTTGCATCGGTCAGTTGTGATTGAAGTTCAGCAGTGGCATTCTGTACAAACATAGAATTACAAATACGTTTATATCCAGGTTACAAGAGTATAAGTCCCAAGTCTTTTGCAAGCAACAACACTTGGCACTTGGGGGCTAATGTCTGTCAAAGAATTTCTTCAAGTAAACGGCTCTTATGAATAAAGTCCCAAGCACTCTGCAAGCAAGACTACTTGGCACTTGGGGGCTAATGCATATCGCTTGTATCTTCTTACTGCTTTATGATGACCCGGTTGTGTTGTAAACAATCACAGCTGACTCATGGGGGCTACAGAGATAAGCTCTCCTTTCTTAAACAATGGTAAACAGGACTGGCTCATTCATGCTGATTAAACCGGCCCTTGGGGACTACGGATGCAATGCTAAATTGTTTAAACATCCGGTTTAATTTTAACTATGACAACCAGCCTTGGAGGGATTCTACTACAGAAGCTTATGGATTATTCTAATTCTACAACCTATTCAATCTTATCATAACAAGTAGACTTGGGGGCTGGCTGGATGTATATAACATATTCAAAGCCGGAAGTCATACCTCATAATTTTGGTGCATCTGCTTCACCATGTCGATTTCAAGGTCGTGGCTGGAGTGTACTTGGTCGAGGTAGCCAGACAGAATTTCACTACTGCTCAATTGTGCATAGTGGGAAACATCAAACCTCACTTTCTGCCTCTCAATAACCTCTTGCTTGACTGAGTGCTTGGCCAAGACATTTCGATTTCCTGTTTCTGTAAAACCGGTGCCAATAATCAGAACGTCATTAGCATGAGTCTCTGACGGCTTAAGTGAGCCGGATGGTTCAGTGTTCAAAGAGTCAGTATTGGTCTGATCAATGGAGAGGTCAGGAATTTTAGGTGGAGCATCAGAGACAAGTTCTTCTGGCTGTTTTTCAGAAACTTCAGGAGCAGAGACTTGTTTCTCTGGTTCAACAACTTTAGGTGCCTCAGTTGGCTTGGTCACCTTTGCCTTATTAGGCTTTGCTTGTCCACTGCACGGGTTGGGATAAGTCGGCATAATTGTAAAAGCATAAAGAGGTACAAGATAAAGTTAATTATTGTTACCCAGGGGCAGTCTTGAAAGCCGGCAACTGGGTCTGTGATGAATCGCTAGAAGAAGAACGAGAAACTTCCTGGTAGTTTGAAACAGAGGAATTGAGTGGCTGGCGAAAGAGACCCGCCAGCGGATAAAAAGAAGTTAAGTTTGGAAGGACCTCATTTTGGCGTTTCCGTGGAACTGGAGTGTTCGGTAAGCCGGAGGACAATTCTTCGCCTCCGCTATTCTGAATCTGGTGCCGGCTCTCGTGCTGCTGTTGCTTCAAAATAAAGTGAGGATCCAAATGAGCTAAGGGGTGTGAAAAGCTTACTTTCCAGGTTACTCGTTGAATTTTCTGCCATGGCAAATGTGCTGAGCCGGAGGGAATAATAGTTACCTCTTCTTCAACTGCTTGGCTGGCCCCCGTGTCATCCTGAGAGTAATCAATGTCAATAAGATTATTGAAAAAGGAGCCAAGGGAGTCAAGGGCTACCTTCAACTCAGAGGTGTCATCTAGATCAAGCAATTCAGAGGCGCTTGGTTTCTTCTTGTGCTTCCTGGTGGTTTTCTTGGCGACTTTCTTAGCAGCCCTAGCCTTTTTGGCAGCTTCATGGTCATATTTTGCCTTCCAAAAATCTGACTTAGCCTAAGGAAGTTAGCAAGGTTGATTTAACACAATATTTGAATAATGAGATAAAGGTAAAGTAAATTAGAGACTTACATCTGGCGGCGGATTAAGTTTGCAGAAAGAGTTCAGACCGACTTTGTTGCAGTCTTTGGAATATTCATTCAGAAGAGTTTTAACCATATCAGTAATTGCGTCATCAGTCAAACGCAAGGGGCTGTGGTGTAATGGATCTTTGGTACCGCCTGTGTAGGTACACATTAAACCGGGCCGGCGGCTCAAGGGTATGATCCGCCACGAGACCCAGCACCGGACTAGATCAATGCCAGTTAATCCCTTTCCCACCAAAGCCTTAACCTTTGCAATGGTGGGTGCAAGTTTTCTACGTTCAGTGGCTGAAAGCTTTTTTTTGGAAGGTTATGCTTCGGGTCAAGGCGTTCAACACGATAACCCGACAATGGATTCTCGTCAGCCGGAGAGGTATCCTTACAGTAAAACCACGTCTGGTTCCAGTCCTTGGGGTGACTCGGCAGGCACACATAAGGGAAGATGGCGTCTCTTCTGCGTTGAATTGAGATTCCGCCAAGTTCTAAGCTGGGCCCGTTCGTGAACTCATTTTGGCGGTTCAAATAGAAAAATTCCCTAAAGAGTTCGACAATGGGCTCCTCTTGAAGGTATACTTCACAGAAGACTTGAAAGTTGCAGATATTTGACACAGAAGTGGGTCCGATGTCTTGAGGATGGAGTTGGAAAAAATGCAGAACGTCTCGGAAAAATTTAGAGCCGGGCGGTGAGAAGCCCCGATTCATGTGGTCAGTAAAAACAATGACTTCGTCATCCTTTGGCTGAGGTCTTTCTTCGCCTGGATCAGAGGTGCGATAATGCACGACACTCTTTGCTGGCAAGTACCCGATTTTGAGAAAGTCTTTGAAGGTGTTCTCAGTGACAATGGAGGGAACCCAGTTACACAAAGTGACTGTCTTTGGCGGCATTATGAAGAGAGAAACCTAAAGGAAAGAAAATATTTGCTGGTTCAAGTTGGTTCATTAAGCCACAAATTAAAAATCTACAGTATATGTTCAGAATGGCGGCTTAAACAGGGACTAATGATATATGCTTGATTATAAACCGGTGATGTAAGCCGCCATGACCAGCACTAGTATTTAAGATCTGACAAGGAGCAAAACTTTACTAAGTGTTGGGACAAACAGGTTTCACAGATTGAAGTTATAAGATTGGAACTGCAACTATTCAGAAAAATGGAATAAAATCTAAATCTAAGGTGGCGGCAGCAGAGCAGTGGGATGCCTAGATGAGATCTGTTTCTATGAGGATATACTTTAGTATTGCAAAACAAGTGATAAAACTGCTACCGCAAGGTTTATATCGTCTTCAGATCGAAATTATGCAATCTAAGAAAGAAAGAGAAGAATGGTGATGAACACCGATGAATAGAGAAACCCTAAAGAAAGATCTATGAAGATGAAAGGGGAAGACTTACTGACGCTGATAGACAGCGGAGGAGTGCCATGGCGTTCTGGTCCGTTCAGGGTGATGCAGCGGCCAAAGTCGAAGCAGGGGACGAAGGTCGACGGCAGCGGAGCTCGGGCGCGCTGGAGCGTTGCGAGGAGAAAGGAGAAGGCAAGAAGGAAAAGGAGGAGAGTGAAAAGAGGCCTCGTGGCCCTATTTATAAGGTTGGAGGGATAAGTGGCATCCGCGGGAATCGAGGAGACAGGAAAATGGATACGGGACGACGCAAACGCCTCGATTTTTGGAGGTTCAGTAAAGGAAAAGTTGAGACTTGGGCCATATCTAACATTAATGATATGTGACATCACGCCAGGTTGCCGCAGTTTCAGGATATGACGTCATGGTGGGTTACAAATAACACAGGAAGATGAAGAATGATTTTTTCTAAGTGTTGAAGATTGACATGAACAAGTTCAAATCAACCTGGGGCCTAATGTTGGGGATATGACTATTGGATATGACCCGCCCAGGAGGGGGCGGGTTATCCCAATGGCGGTTCATCTAAATGAAGCCCAAGAGTATATTGAAGCTGGCGGTTCATAACAGGCTTATTAAAAGGCCCGAGCCCGAAGGCGGCTTAAGGCCCATAAGTGTAAACCGCCATGTATATGTAACTTGTATTGTAAGGCATGTAAGATAAGTCACCGGGTCGGACACGTTTGTATGAGCCGGCCTGGACTCTGTAGGCTGTAGGGCGTCAAAACATGTATATAAGGTGACGACCCGGCAGCGGCTTAGGGCAAGAAACGACAAATCGAAAGCCGGGCAAAGCGTATTCGCTCCCTGGTAATCGAAACCCTAGCAATACCACCTCAAACTGGATTAGGCCTTTACCTTCGCCGCAACGGGTTGAACCAGTATAAAGTCCTCGTGTCCTTTGTCCCGTTTAACCCCTTTAAGCTAACCTCATCGCCATGGTTCCACAACTAAGGCCTTTCACTAGGACATCTGCTGTGACAATTCCACGACAAAAGGTATATTAGATATACATGCTCTTGATGTGTACTTTACTAGTGTTCATAGTAACCCCTGGGTATTTGATTCCAGTTCAGTCGCTAAGATTAGTAACTCGAAGCAGGATTTACAAAATGAACAAAGACTAGTTAAGGGCGAGGTGACGATGTGTGTTGGAAGTGATCCCAAGGTCGAGAAGATCACCGTCGCACACTCCCTCTACCTTCGGGATTAGTGTTGGACCTAAATAAATGTTATTTGGTGTTTGCGTTGAGCAAGAATATGATTGGATCATGTTTATTGCGGTAAGGTTATTCATTTAAGTCAGAGAATAATTGTTGTTCTGTTTACATGAATAAAACCTTCTATGTTCATACACCCAATATAAATGGTTTATTGAATCTCGATTATAGTGATACACATATTCATAATATTGATGCCAAAAGATGCAAAGTTGATAATGATAATGCAACATATTTGTGGCACTGCCGATTAGGTCATATTGGTGTAAAGCGCATGAAGAAACTCCATGCGGATGGAGTTTTGGAATCATTTGATTATGACTCATTTGATACTTGCGAACCATGCCTCATGGGTAAGATGACTGAAACTCCGTTCTCTAGAATAATGGAGCAAGCTAATGACTTATGGGTAAGATGACTGAAACTCCGATGTATGCGATCCGATGAGTGTTGAAGCACGCGACGGGTATCATTATTTTCTCACCTACACATATAATTTGAGTAGGTATGAGTAGGTATCGTTATTTGTATATTGAAATACAAGTATGAAACATTTGAAAAGTTCAAGGAATTTCAGAGTGAAGTGGAGAATCATCGTAACAAGAAAATATAGTTTCTACGATCTGATCGCGGAGGTGAATATTTGAGTTACGAGTTTGGCCTTCATTTAAAACAATGTGGAATAGTTTCTGTAGTAACTTGGAAGTCATGTTATTAGAACAAGGCAAACCAATGAACTATGAAGAAGCTATGATGAGCTCAGATTTCGACAGATGGCTTGAGGCCATGAAATATGAGATAGGATCCATGTATGAGAACAAAGTGTGGACTTTGGTGGATTTGCCTGATGATCGGCAAGCCATAGAGAATTAATGGATCTTCAAGAAGAAGACTGACGCTGATGGTAATGTTACTATCTACAAAGCTCGCCTTGTCGGAAAAGGTTTTCGACAAGTTCAATGGGTTGACTACGATGAGACTTTCTCACCCGTAGCGATTCTTAAGTCTGTCCGAATCATGTTAGCAATTGCCACAGTTTTATGAAATCTGGAAAATGGACGTCAAAATTGCATTCCTTAATGGATTTCTTAAAGAAGATTTGTATATGATGCAACCAGGCGGTTTTGTCGATCCTAAAGGTGCTAACGAAATGTGCAAGCTCCAGCGATCCATCTGTGGACTGGTGCAAGCATCTCGGAGTTGGAATATACACTTTGATGAGGTGATCAAAGCATATGGTTTTATACAGACTTACGGTGAATCCTGTATTTACAAGAAAGTGAGTGGGAGCTCTGTAGCATTTCTGATATTATATGTGGATGACATATTGCTGATTGGAAATGATATAGAATTTCCGGATAGCATAAAAGGATACTTGAGTAAGAATTTTTCAATGAAAAACCTTGGTGAAGCTGCTTACATATTGGGCATCATAGATCTATAGAGATAGATCAAGACGCTTGATAAGATTTTCAATGAGTACATACCTTGACAAGATTTTGAAGGAGTTCAAGATGGACCAGTCAAAGAAGGAGTTCTAACCTGTATTGTAAGGTGTGAAGTTGAGTAAGACTTAAAGCCCGACCACGGCAAAAGACAGAGAAAGAATGAAAGTCATTCCCTATGCCTCAGCCGTAGGTACTATAAAGTATGCCATGTTGTGTACCAAACCTATTGTGTACCTTGCCATGAGTTTGGCAAGGGGGTACAATAGTGATCCAGGAGTAGATCACTAGACAGCGGTCAAAATTATCATTAGAGGACTAAGGAAATATTTCTCGGTTATGGAGGTGATAAAGAGTTCGTCGTAAAGAGTTACGTCGATGCAAGCTTTTACACTGATCCAGATGGCTCTAAGTCTCAATCTAGATACATATTGAAAGTGGGAGCAATAAGCTAGAGTAGCTCCATCCAGAGTATTGTAGACATAGAAATTTGCAAAATACATACGGATCTGAATGTGGAAGACCCGTTGACTAATTCTCTCTCACAAGCAAAACATGATCACACCTTTGTACTCTTTGGGTATTAATCACATAGCGATGTGAACTAGATTATTGACTCTAGTGAACTCTTTGGGTATTGGTCATATGGTGATGTGAACTATGGGTGTTAATCACATGACGATGTAAACTATATTATTGACTCTAGTGCAAGTGGGAGACTGAAGGAAATATGCCCTAGAGGCAAAAATAAAGTTGTTATTTTATATTTCCTGATTCATGATAAAGGTTTATTATTCATGCTAGAATTGTATTAATCGGAAACCTTAATACATGTGTGAATACATAAACAAACACCGTGTCCCTAGTGAGCCTCTACTAGACTAGCTCGTTGATCAGAGATGGTTAAGGTTTCCTAACCATTGACATGAGTTGTCATTTGATAACGGGATCACATCATTAGGAGAATGATGTGATGGACAAGACCCATTCGTTAGCTTAGCATAATGATCGTTCAGTTTTATTGCTATTGCTTCCTTCATGTCAAATACCAGAGGAATGCCTTGTGTGCTGTCAAATGTGAAAACGTAACTGGGTGATTATAAAGATGCTCTACAGGTATCTTCGAAGGTGTTTGCTGAGTTGGCATAGATCGAGATTAGGATTTTTCACTCCGAGTATCGGAGAGGTATCTATGAGCCCTCTCGGTAATACACATCATAAGCTTGCAAGCAAATGGCTAAGGAGTTAGTCACGAGATGATGTATTACGGAACGAGTAAAGAGACTTGCTGGTAATTAACGAGATTGAAGTAGGTATATAGATACCAACAATCGAATCTCGGGCAAGTAACATACCGATGGGCAAAGGGAATTATGTATGTTGTCATAACAGTTCGACCGATAAAGATCTTCGTAGAATATGAGGAGCCAATATGGGCATCCAGGTTCTGCTATTGGTTATTGACCAGAGAGGTGTCTCGGTCATGTCTACATAGTTCTCGAACCCGTAGGGTCCGCACGCTTAACGTTTGATATTGATTTGGTATTATATGAGTTATGTGGTTTGGTGACTGAATGTTGTTTTGAGTCCCGGATGAGATCACAGACATGATGAGGAGCTCCGGAATGGTCCGGAGGTAAAGATTGATATATAGGAAGATGCTATTTGGTCTCCGGAATGGTTTCAGAATGCACCGGGGAAAGTTATCGGAATACCAGAAGGGGTTCCGGAGGCACCGGGAGAGTATTGGGCCTTAGTGGGCCAAGTGGAAGGGAACACACCAGCCCACATGGGCTGGTGCGCCCCCTTTAGGGCAGCCACACCTAATACATGGTAAGGGGGGGTGCCACCCCCTCTTACCATATCCCAGAGAAGGGAGGAAGGAAAGAAGGGGGCGCCTCCCCCCTTTCCTTCCCCCTTTTGCCATTATTTGGCAAGGGGGCGCACCAAAGGGAGGAGCTCTAGGGTTTCCACCACACCTGTTGGGGCACCCTAGGGGTTGCCTCCTCCCCTCCCACTCCTATATATATGTGGGGAGGGGTGCCACATAATACACAGCTTATTCCACGTGTGTGTCGGCACCCCTCCGCCTCTAGTTTACTCCTCCGCTCTAGATCGTCGTAGTTCTTACATGAAACCCTGTGGGATTACTTCACCACCACCGTCACCACGCCGTTTTGCTGACGGAACTCACCTTACTACCTTGCGCCGCTTGCTGGATCAAGATGACGAGGACGACACCGAGCTGAACGTGTGCAGAACGCGGAGGTGTCGTGTGTTCGGTACTTGATCGGGCGGATCGCAAAGGTGTACGACCACATCAATCGCGTTGAATAAACACTTCCGCTTACGGTCTACGAGGGTACATAGACACACTCTTTCCCTCGTTGCTATGCACCTCCGTGGATAGATCATTGTGTGTGCGTAGAAATTTTTTGTTTTCCATGCAACGATTCCAAACAAGCAGCAGCTCCTGGACACCGCGGCGAATGGAGACTGTGACCTCCTCGTCGTCGGGCTCCCTTTCCTCCGGATCACCGGCGCTCTGCCCCGTCAAGCCGGAGCCGCAGGAGAAGCCGCTTGGGCGTCGCACCCACAATGGCGCCCTCGTCATGAACAAGCGCATCCATGGCTCCTCTCCTCCCTCCACTTCTGGAATCCACTTCTTTGTCGTCTGCCACGTCTTTGCCATCTGCCAGCTGACGGCAAAGAGGCTCTTTGCCGTCAGTTGCCACAAAGCGGACGCAAAGAAAGGGCCGATGGTAAGAAGGCTATTTGTCGTCAGCCAGCTGACAGCAAAGAGCTAGAAGGCAGACGGCAAAGAGCCAGGTGGGCCCCATAGGGCACGGCGTGGCTAGGTCAGCTTCTTTACCGTCTGCCTAGTCTTTGTCATCTGCCTTCTAGACCTTTGATGTCCGCTGGGTTGATTGCGCCTAAAGGGTTGAAGTAAGTGCATTTACTATTTTTTAACCTTTTGCCTTCATGTTCCTTCAAATTAATATCTAATGCGTTGGCCTTGTCATACTGCAGGGGCTGGGTACGCCCCCGTGGTTCCCATAGGCCCAACCAGGTCCTTGGCGTGCTTTGCCGGCAGCACTTCCCTGGGTGGGTCACGTTGCCCGGTGAGGGCCAGGTTCCACAGCTAGCACTGACCTGGGAGCTGTACTCGGTTACCCCGACCCCGCCGGAGGAGAGGGTCGACGGTATCTTTTGCGAGACGGTGGCCAACATTGTGTTCCGTCGGTTTTGGGTAATTTCTCCTTTACAGAATTAAAAATGAACACTACCTAGTGATTGTACTAATCAGTGTTGCCTTGTTTGATTGCAGACCTTCTACAGGGTTTCAGAGGGAGAACAGGAGGCCGCGGCTATGGTTGTCGAAAACGAGTGCAAGCGCCTACTTCAGAACTTAAGGCACGAGGCTCGGGTGCAGGCCGTTCAAGACTACTACTCCTTGAAGGGTATTAGGAGGGGCAAGCAGAAGTGTCGCGGCAAGTTTCTGAGTAAGGAGAAGTACATGCAGGTAATTACCTATTCTTAAGTCCTTGAACTTAGTTTTCTTGATTTGATTCGTAGGCGTAGCGCTGAAATTTCTCTTGACTCACTTAGGTGCCCCCGAGATGGTGTGTGGATAAGATGGACTGTTGGGAGGCGTTGGTGGATGCGTGGTGCTCTGACCAATGGAAAGTCAAACACCAAAGGGCCAAGGATAAACGCGACCAAATGGAAGGTGTGCCACACCATCAAGGGAGCTCCAACCTGTTTGAGTACGGAGATAACTGGGTATGTGGTTTGCTACATGATTCATGCAATTCATTCTTCATGATATATACTTCATTTATGACATATTTAGCTCTAAAATGACATAATAACCTTAGATAGCTCTATAGAATGCCTAAATATGCTATAGTTAGCTCTAAAATGACATAATAACCTTGGATAGCTCAATAATGACATAATTAGGATACTTTGGTCAAAAATGGCATAATAATCTTGGTTACCTCAAAAATTACATAAACTTAGCTTATTTTCCTCGAAAATGACATAATAACCTTTCTTAGCTCCAAAATGACCTATTTACATAGCAATATCATTCTTCATGCTAGCTTGAGCCCTTAACTAATATTTTGTTCCTCTCTCTCAGGCGCACCACCACAAGAAGCCTGTGCCAGGTCTATTCGACCTCTTTGGCATGGCCCATATGGCCCCGTACAAGAAGGCCAAGCTATTCACGGAGTCTGACCTAGATGATCCAGAGAACTTCACTAACAAGACCTCCCAACACAAGCTTGTGAAGTACAGACATGAGGGGAAGGCGAGGAAAGGGGAGGACTTTAACCTGAGCCATGTGCCATTTGATACAGAGTTGGTGATGATATCTGGTGGCGGGAGGTCCCATGGCTCTCTAGCCATTGGTGATGAACTGATACGTTGTCCTAAGACTCTCCCGTAGATCAAGAAGCGTCTGAGTAGCTCTGATCCTGAGATAACGCCTCGTGCACGGCCCGCGGAGATCGCCATGGCGGTTAGTTATACGGACTCTCTCACCTTTCCTCCATTACATTGTGTGTGCGCCCGTCGATGATTACAATGCTAACAAGGAGTGGTGTGTTGTAGGCTATTGTTGAGAAAGAGAGATTGAAGATGAAGGAGCTTCTGGAGGAGGCAAAAATGGAGGCACAAAGGGAGGCGGCGGAGAGGGAGAGGGAGATTGTAACGCCTCGGTTTCGATGCGCCAGGTGCCTGCCAGTTATTCGCCGTCGTTGCCATGTCATTTGCTTGCGTGTTGCATTTTATCATGTCATCATGTGCATCGCATTTGCATACGTGTTCGTCTCATGCATCCGAGCATTTTCCCCGTTGTCCGTTTTGCAATCCGGCACTCCTATGTTCCCCGGCGCCCCCCTTTACCTCTCTTCGAGTGCGGGTATTAAACTTTCTCGGAATGGACCGAGTCTTGCCAAGCGGCCTTGGTATAGCACCGGTAGACCGCCTATCAAGTTTCGTGCCATTTGGAGGTCGTTTGATACTCCAACGGTTAACCGGGTAACCGTAAACCCCCCTTCTCTTTGCAGCCCAACACCCCTTCCAAAGTGGCCCAAAACCCAGCAAACTCCCCTCCATGCTCTCGGTCGTTCGATCACGATCGCGTGGCCGAAAACCGCTCCTCATTTGGACTCTCCTAGCTCCCAGAATCTATATATATGCCCTCCCCATCCAAATTCGCGGATGAATCCCCCGAAACCCTAGCAGTTTTCCTCCTCGCGCCGCCGGACGCGTCCGCCCGCGCCGGACACGTCCAGCCTCCACCTCACCCCAACCAATGACACGCTGCCACGTCACCTCTGGCGCCGCCCCGTCCAACCGCACGCCGCCACCTCACCCACGCCCGCACCCTCTCTCTCCTCCTCCGCAGCAGCGCTGGAGGCCCTCCGGCCAGTCGGCCGCCGCCGCTGCGCCTCGCGCCCGCGCCTCCGGGCCCGTCGCCTCGTCGCCCGCGCCCAGCCCGGCTCTCGCCGCCGGCGCCGAACGCCGCCGTCCCGCTGATCCCGCCGCGGCATCCTCCGCCGCCCGCGGCCTTCTCCGCCTCGGCGGCGCGCCGCGCCGCGCGCACTGCGCGCCCGCGCCGAAGGCGCCTCGCCCGTCTCCTCTGGGCGCCTCCTCGCCAGCGCTCCGCCCGCCAGCGCCCGGCCACAGCGGCGCGGCGCCTCGCGCCCTCACCGTCCGGCGAGCCCTGCCGCCTCCACCTCGTCCCTGCAGCTGCGGGCCCCGCCCGGACTCTGCCGGCGGCGCCGCCGATCTCCCGCTCCGCGCCTCCTCCGGATCGCGCGCGCTGCCCGTCCCGCTCGCCGGAATCGTCGCCCTCGCCGGAGCTCCGGTCAGGTCCGATCCGGGTAGCTGGGTGGATGAGATCCACCAGCTCCCCGAAACAAACGCATCCGCCCGTCCCGGATCCGCTCCGTCCCGGAACCGTCCCGTCCTGGGTTGACTTTGCGGAGGTGATTTTCTGCTAAGTCCCAGATTTTAGTAATTTTCATGCTATGTTTGACCTGACGCATCTCTGCATCCGTAGCTCCATTTCGTGCGTGTAATATGTCGAATTGTTTGTATCGACGAGTACATCATTGTATCTCATTGCATCATTTCATTTGAGCTCATCTTGATGCCCGGAATGCTGTTAGAAGAGGGCTATGTGATGTTAGTTTCAGATTCTTATCAGAACATGCACTTTTGTCATTTTTGCCATGATTGATGTGTGCACCCTATGAACTTGAGTCCTACATGTGTTTTGTAATATGCCATGCCATCTTTACAGGGGTGTATGTCATGTATTTTTTTGATCTCTGTGGTGACTAGAACAAGCATGCAAACTAGGCTTCATGATGTTGCTGATGTCAGCCCCTGTTCTGCTGATATTTTTATGCCAGGTAAACTTGATGCTACCGAGAGATCCATGCTTATTTGAGATACTTCAGTAAGGATGTTTTGAACATATGGTTATTCTCTATCCATCCATGCCCTTGTTTGCAATTATGGAGTGCCATAGCTTGAGTCAATCGAGCTCTACTTTTGCTATAAAATGTTTCCTGGCAGGTTGTTTACATGTTATTCAATTTTGACAAGGTTGTTGTAGTTGATCCCTGTATGCTATGATGTTGTTCTTGCCATGTATAGCTTCTATGCCATGTCTTCTTACTGTGAATTGCCTTGCCATGACATGTATTGCTCTGTGGTGAGTGGTTCAAGCTCACCAACATGCCTACTTATTGTTGTTCCTGCCATGTATGAATCTGTAATATAACTTGCCATGTTTACATGAGTGCCATCATATCTTCTGATCCTTTTTGGCTTATGGTCAGTAAAGGACATTTGTTCTATGCAATTAGTAGATTCATGCCATGCCTTTTTTTGCCATGATAAGTTCCTGTAGCATGCTGTTTGATAGATCTAAACATTGCAACCTGATGTTATTTTCTGCAAAGTCTGAACTGTTATTATTTGCAATCTTGTCATGTGTGTTTGAGCAGGTTCTAGTGATTTCTGGAGATAGCTTAGTGTTCATGTTTTGTCATGCTTTACCTGTACATCATGCCCATGCCTTTTGTTATTACGTTGGGATGCTGTAGCTTGTTGTTTTGATGCTTGCAATATGCCTAGTTGCTGATTTGGACAGATTGTTGCTATAACTTGTTTCATGTGTATGTGTTGAACCGTTGCTCCGTTTTGAGTGTGCTATATATGAAACTTGCTTGATTTTGCATGTAGCTTCATATTATCATGTTGCATCCTTGATTGGAGGTGTTTGCTTGATGTTTGTATGCATTTTGCATCAATGCCATGTTTAACTTGTTTTGCTCATATCTTCTAGGCCGTAGCTCCGAATCTAATGAACTTTATATGTAAATTGACTAGAATTTCGTGTAGATCATCGTGGTGCATCTTAACTTTCTTTCTAACAACTTTAACATAAGGTTTATTCATATCTGGACCAATTTCGAAATTTTGCATACGAGGACTTACCGGAATTGTTATATGTTGCTTCCGGCCTCTTTTAAACTTGCCTTGATGTGTTGCTCTTGCTTGCATCATCTCTTGCCATGAGTAGCTTCATATAGATTTGTCATGCATCATGTTTGTTGTGCATCTTGTCATGTTCATGTGTGGTGTGTTTACCTATGTTGTGTGCTTCTTCTTGTTAGTTCCTGTTTCGTTGCGATCGTGAGGATTCGTTCGTCTACGCTTGGTTCGGCTTCATCCGTTCATCTTCTTCATGGACTCGTTCTTCTTCCTTATGGGATTTCAGGCAAGATGACCGCTACCCTGGATCTCACTACTATCATTGCTATGCTAGTTGCTTCGTTCTTTCGCTATGCTGCGTTACCTATCGCTTGCTGCTCAAGCCTCCCAAATTGCCATGAACCTCTAACTCGTTTGCACCCTTCCTAGCAAACCGTTGTTTGGCTATGTTACCGCTTTGCTCAGCCCCTCTTATAGCGTTGTTAGTTGCAGGTGAAGATGAAGTTTGTTCCTTGTTGGAACATGGAGATGTTATTCCTCGTTGGAACATGTTTACTTGTTGGGATATCACAATATATCTTATTTAATTAATGCATCTATATACTTGGTAAAGGGTGGAAGGCTCGGCCTTATGCCTGGTGTTTTGTTCCACTCATGCCGCCCTAGTTTCCGTCATATCGGATTTTGCGTCCCTAACGCGGTCGGGTGATTTATGGGACCCCCTTGACAGTTCTCTTTGAATAAGACTCCTCCAGCAAGGCCCAACATTGGTTTTACCATTTGCCTCACCACCACCTACTTTTCCCTTGGGAGTCGCTCTCTCGTGGGTCATCTTTATTTAGCCCCCGGGCGGTGCTTCTCTAAGTGCTGGTTCGAACCGAGCTGCCTACGGGGCCACCTTGAGGCAACCTGAGGGCTGGTTTTACTCGTAGCTAGTCTCATCTGGTGTTGCCCTGTGAACGAGATATGTGCAGCTCCTATCGGGATTGTCGGCGCATCGGGCGGCTTTGCTGGTCTTGTTTTATTCTTTGTCGAAATGTCTTGTAGCGGGATTCGAGACTGATCGGGTCTTCCGGGAGAAGGAATATCCTTCGTTGATCGCGAGAGCTTATCATGGGCTAAGTTGGGACACCCCTGCAGGGTATAAACTTTCGAGAACCGTGCCCGCGGTTATGTGGCAGATGGGAATTTGTTGATATCCGATTGTAGTAAACTTGAAGCAAACTCTTCTAAAATACACCAACCATGTGCGTAACCGTGAGTGTCTCTTTTCGGGGTTGATCGAGAGGAGAACACGGTTTCTGGGTTATGTCTGACGTAAGTAGGAGTTCAGGATCACTTCTTGATCATTACTAGTTGACGTCCGTTCTTTGTTTCTCTTCTCGCTCTCATTTGCGTATGTTAGCCACCATAAATGCTTAGTCGTTGCTGCAACCTCACCACTTTATCCCTTCCTTTCCTACTTAAGCTTTGCTAGTCTTGATACCCATGGTAATGGGATTGCTGAGTCCTCGTGGCTCACAGATTACTACACCACCAGTTGCAGGTACAGGTTTGCGATGATCATGACGCGAGAGCGATGTTTGCTTGTGTTGGAGTTCTTCTTCTGCTTCTTCGATCAGGGGATATGTTCCTGGTCGGCAGCCTGGGCTAGCAGGGTGGATATTGTTTGAGTTTCTGTTTATGTTTCATCCGTAGTCGGATGTTGTTCTTGCATATGTTGTTGATGTATTCTTGTGGAATTTGTGCCTTATGTATGTATCCCCATCTTTTATGTAATGTTGATGTAATGATATCCACCTTGCAAAAGCGTTTCAATATGCGGGTCTATCCTTGGTGGGACCGTCGAGTTCCTTTGGATAGGGTCGCATATTAGGCGTGACAAGTTGGTATCGAGCCTCGACCGACCCTAGGAGCCCCTTGATTGATCGTGTAGTTTGGCCGTTGTTGAGTCTAGAAGAAAACTATTTTCGGAGTCTAGTTATATCGGAGAGTACGAATTCTTTTTACTCCTTTGCCCCTTGGTCGCTCTGGTGAGAAATCTTGACGTAGGTGTTTTGAACTACTCCTCTTCCCATTCAAATTTTTCTTTAGGATCACGTGGTTAGTGTCGTGAGTTGTCCATCCTCTTTTGTCCGGTGCATTTCTCGTCAAGTTGACTCGAGCCTCTTCATCTTTGAGTTCAATCCTCAGTTGTTTTCTTTTCCCACCCGCCCTCCCTTCTTCCTCTCGGAACCGAAGTCCATAATCGAGTATCCATCCTACTCGTTTGAAGTCTTTCCTTTCTTTCCTCAATGATTTCAACCGGTGTTTTCTCTTCAAGATATTCGTCGGTTTCCCCTTCCAAGTTGCCTTTGTTTTCCCGCCCTCCCACCCTTTTCTTCCCGGAGTTTGCCTCTCTCCCGACCATCAATTTCATTCATGTGGAACCTTTTTCAGTCTTCCCTCAATTATTTCAACCGGTGAATTCTCGTCTCGTTCGTCATTCTTCATCTCTTTCTTTCCCGGCGCACTCAATTCAAGTTTTTCGGGTTAATCATATTCTTTTCCTTCGAAGTGTTCTCTCCGCTCGTTCGCCTCTCGCCAGTTTATCCTTCCGGAGTGCTCAAGACATCTCAGGAGATTCGTCTGTGTTCCAATTAACTTGAGGTTGTCACCTCAGTCAAATATTTCAAGTGTTCCGGTGCATCATATATCTCTTCAACAATCCTTTCCAACGGTGCTTTCGTTTAGTGGGCCCTAACCCACAGGTCTTTTCCCAGGATCTTACCTGACTCTTCTGATTTTCCCGGAGTTACTCCCAATTCTTTTCAAGTGTGACGTAAGAATGGATTCCATCAGTCTCATGCCTTTTCCAAGATCAATTTCAAATCATTTCATTGTTGGCTCAACCTCTTCGCTTTTCATTCTCCCGGAGTATCTCAATAATTTTGGTGGTGTTTCTCGTCGTCATTTGAAGATCGAAGTAGAGTTTCTCTTAAATCTTGTCCGTTCTCCCGAAGATTCGTGGTTCTAGCTTCATGTTATCCTCTCGATTTATTCCATTCATCAGATATTCTTTTCTTGACCGTCCAGAGTATTTCAGAAGTTGTGTTCCCGTTTCTTTTCATCCGGAGGCCATCTTTTCGGAATATCTCTCCATTCTAAGTTTTTCAAAGTAGTTCTCCAATTATTCTATATCTGTGCCCCTTCGTTCATCTCAATATTCTTCCGGTGCTTCGCTCAAGTGTTCTTAATCAGCTCATGATCTCTATGTTCTTTTGCATCTAAATCCCCTCGAGCATATTTGTTCTTCTAAGTCTTCCCGGCGATTCATTCTCGTTCGTCAGTCATTCTTGATTTCTTACGGTGGTTCGTTCAAGATTATTTTTCCTTGATTATCATTTTAATCCATTCGTTCTTTCGAATCCTACCGGTGATTCATGAAGTCCTTCTCAAGTTTGCGATATGTCACTTCTCAATCCTTTTCAAGAAGAATAAGTTGCATGCCAAATCCATTGCTTGGCATCAATTTAATTTGATGAAGGATAAGCATACAATAAATCTTATTCTTATTTCCTCTGAGTGAGTAATCCCTTCCTTCAGAGTTTGTTCGTGAGGAATGAATTCTAGTTCCAAGTGTTTTCATCTTTTCTTGTCCGGAGTTCAGTTTCCTCGGCCATTTCGTCGGAACCTCCATCGGAATCATCGCAATGCTCAGCTTATTCTTTCGTCCTTCATTCTATCTCATCATCCTTCCGTTACCGGAGTTCTTCATGGTGGTTCTTCATGATTTAATTCATTCTTCAAGAGTTCATCAAGTTTCATTCCATCTTCTTAAGTCCGTGTTCTATTCCGCCATGTTTCAGCCGGAGTGCTGCTTAAATCCTTTCAGTCTTATTCGTTTTTTTTCTCATCCTAACCACTCCGGTTAGAACGAGTTGTTTCATAGTCTATCTGATTCCGTGAGCTTTTGATTCTCGTCATTCTTGTCGTTCCTCTCTTATTCTCGAGTGCTCTCGATTCTTTGCTTCTTCTCTCGAGTTCTTGTTCGCCTCATCCTTTTTCCCTTCCGTCTCGGTCCTAAGATCTCGGGACGAGATCTCTTGTTAGTGGAGGAGTGTTGTAACGCCCCGGTTTCGATGCGCCAGGTGCCTGCCAGTTATTCGCCGTCGTTGCCATGTCATTTGCTTGCGTGTTGCATTTTATCATGTCATCATGTGCATCGCATTTGCATACGTGTTCGTCTCATGCATCCGAGCATTTTCCCCGTTGTCCGTTTTGCAATCCGGCACTCCTATGTTCCCCGGCGCCCCCCTTTACCTCTCTTCGTGTGAGGGTATTAAACTTTCTCGGAATGGACCGAGTCTTGCCAAGCGGCCTTGGTATAGCACCGGTAGACCGCCTGTCAAGTTTCGTGCCATTTGGAGGTCGTTTGATACTCCAGCAGTTAACAGGTAACCGTAAACACCCCTTCTCTTTGCAGCCCAACACCCCTTCCAAAGTGGCCCAAAACCCAGCAAACTCCCCTCCATTCTCTCGGTCGTTCGATCACGATCGCGTGGCCGAAAACCGCTCCTCATTTGGACTCTCCTAGCTCCCAGAATCTATATATATGCCCTCCCCGTCCAAATTCGCGCATGAATCCCCCAAAACCCTAGCCGTTTTCCTCCTCGCGCCGCCGGACGCGTCCGCCCGCGCCGGACACGTCCAGCCTCCACCTCACCCCAACCAATGACACGCTGCCACGTCACCTCTGGCGCCGCCCGTCCAACCGCAGACGCCGCCACCTCACCTCGCCGCACCCTCTCTCCTCCTCCGCCGCAGCCGCTGGAGGCCCTCCCGCCCGGTTGGTTGCCGCGCGCGCTCCCCGCCCGTGCCTCCGGGCCCGTCGCCCGTCGCCCGCGCCCGCGGCCAGCTCCCGCCGCCGGCGCCGAAACGCCGCCGTCCCGCTGATCACCGCCGTCGGCATCCTCCGCCGCCGCGCGCCTTCTCGCCTCGGCGGCGCCGCCGCGCTTTGGCGCCGCGCCCGCCGCCCAGCGCCCAGCTTCGCGCCCGCCGCCCAGCGCCTGGCAGCCGCGCCTCGCCGCCCAGCGCCTCGCCCGTCTCCTCAGCGCCTCCTCGTCGCGCGCGCTCCGCCGCCAGCGCCGGCCAGCGTTGCCAGCATGGCGCCTCGCGCCCGCCCGTCCGGCGAGCCCGCCGCCTCCACCTTGTCCCTGCAGCTGTGGGCCCCCCGCCCGGACTCTGCCGGCCGCGCCGCCGATGCCCGCTCCCGCGCCTCCTCCGGATCCCGCGCCGCCTGCCCGTCCCGCTCGCCGGAATCGCCGCCCTCGCCGGAGCTCCGGTCAGATCCGATCCGGGTAGCTGGGTGGATGAGACCCACCAGCTCCCCGAACCAAACGCATCCGCCCGTCCCGGATCCGCTCCGTCCCGGAACCGTCCCGTCCCGGGTTGACTTTCCGGAGGTGATTTTCTGCTAAGTCCCAGATTTTAGTAATTTTCATGCTATGTTTGACCTGCCGCATCTTTGCATCCGTAGCTCCATTTCGTGCATGTAATATGTCCAATTGTTCGTCTCGACGAGTACATCATTTCATCTCATTGCATCATTTACATTTGAGCTCATCTTGATGCCCGAAATGCTATTAGAAGAGGGCTATGTGATGTTAGTTTCAGATTCTTATCAGAACATGCACTTTTGTCATTTTTGCCATGATTGATGTGTGCACCCTATGAACTTGAGTCCTACATGTGTTTTGTAATATGCCATGCCATCTTTACAGGGGTGTATGCCATGTATTTTTGTGATCTCTGTGGTGACTAGCACAAGCATGCAAACTAGGCTTCATGATGTTGCTGATTTCAGCCCCTGTTCTGCTGATATTTTTATGCCATGTAAGCTTGATGCTACCGAGATATCCATGCTTATTTTGAGATACTTCAGTAAGGATGTTTTGAACATATGGTTATTCTCTATCCATCCATGCCCTTTTTTGCAATTATGGAGTGCCATAACTTGAGTCAATCGAGCTCTACTTTTGCTATAAAATGTTTCCTGGCAGGTTGTTTACATGTTATTCAATTTTGCCAAGGTCGTTGTAGTTGATCCGTGTATGCTATGATGTTGTTCTTGCCATGTATAGCCTCTATGCCATGTCTTCTTACTGTGAGTTGCCTTGCCATGCCATGTATTGCTCTGTGGTGAGTGGTTCAAGCTCACCAACATGCCTACTTATTGTTGTTCCTGCCATGTATGAATCTGTAATATAACTTGCCTTGTTTACATGAGTGCCATCATATCTTCTGATCTTTTTTGGCTTATGGTCAGTAAAGTACATTTGTTCTATGAAATTAGTAGATTCATGCCATGCCTTTGTTTGCCATGATAATTTCCGGTAGCATGTTGTTTGATAGATCTAAACATTGCAACCTGATGTTATTTTCTGCAAAGTCTGAACTGTTATTATTTGCAATCTTGCCATGTGTGTTTGAGTATGTTCTAGTGATTTCTGGAGATAGCTCAGTGTTCATGTTTTGTCATGCTTTACCTGTACATCATGCCCATGCCTTTTGTTATTACGTTGGGATGCTGTAGCTTGTTGTTTTGATGCTTGCAATATGCCTAGTTGCTGTTTTGGACAGATTGTTGCTATAACTTGTTTCATGTGTATGTGTTGAACCGTTGCTCCGTTTTGAGTGTGCTCTATATGAAACTTGCTTGATTTTGCATGTAGCTTCATATTATCATGTTGCATCCTTGATTGGAGGTGGTTGCTTGATGTTTGTATGCATTTTGCATTAATGACATGTTTAACTTGTTTTGCTCATATCTTCTAGGCCGTAGCTCCGAATCTAATGAACTTTATATGTAACTTGACTAGAATTTCATGTAGATCATCGTGGTGCATCTTAAATTGCTGTTTAACAACTTGAACATACGGTTTATTCATATCTGGACCAATTTCGAAATTTTGCATATGAGGACTTACCGGAATTGTTATATGTTGCTTCCGTCCTCTTTTAAACTTGCCTTGATTTGTTGCTCTTGGTTGCATCATCTCTTGCCATGAGTAGCTTCATCTAGATTTTTCACGCATCATGTTTGTTGTGCATCTTGTCATGTTCATGTGTGGTGTGTTTACCTATGTTGTGTGCTTCTTCTTGTTAGTTCCTGTTTCGTTGCGATCGTGAGGATTCGTTCGTCTACGCTTGGTTCGGCTTCATCCGTTCATCTTCTTCATGGACCCGTTCTTCTTCCTTGCGGTATTTCAGGCAAGATGACCGCTACCCTGGATCTCACTACTATCATTGCTATGCTAGTTGCTTCGTTCTTTCGCTATGCTGCGTTACCTATCGCTTGCTGCTCAAGCCTCCCAAATTGCCATGAACTTCTAACTCGTTTGCACCCGTCCTAGCGAACCGTTGTTTGGCTATGTTACCGCTTTGCCCAGCCCCTCTTATAGCCTTGTTAGTTGCAGGTGAAGATGAAGTTTGTTCCTTGTTGGAACATGGAGATGTTATTCCTTGTTGGAACATGTTTACTTGTTGGGATATCACAATATATCTTATTTAATTAATGCATCTATATACTTGGTAAAGGGTGGAAGGCTTGGCCTTATGCCTGGTGTTTTGTTCCACTCTTGCCGCCCTAGTTTCCGTCATATCGGTATTATGTTCCCGGATTTTGCGTCCCTAACGCGGTCGGGTGATATATGGGACCCCCTTGACAGTTCGCTTTGAATAAGACTCCTCCAGCAAGGCCCAACATTGGTTTTACCATTTGCCTCACCACCACCTACTTTTCCCTTGGGAGTCGCTCTCTCGAGGGTCATCTTTATTTAGCCCCCCCCAGGCCAGTGCTTCTCTAAGTGTTGGTTCGAACCGAGCTGCCTGCGGGGCCACCTTGAGGCAACCTGAGGGCTGGTTTTACTGGGATTGTCGGCGCATCGGGCGGCTTTGCTGGTCTTGTTTTATTGCTGTCGAAATGTCTTGTAGCCGGGATTCCGAGACTGATCGGGTCTTCCCGGGGAGAAGGAATATCCTTCGTTGATCGCGAGAGCTTATCATGGGCTAAGTTGGGACACCCCTGCAGGGTATAAACTTTCGAGAGCCGTGCCCGCGGTTATGTGGCAGATGGGAATTTGTTGATATCCGGTTGTAGTAAACTTGAAGCAAACTCTTCTAAAATGCACCAACCGTGTGCGTAACCGTGAGTGTCTCTTTTCGGGGTTGATCGAGAGGAGAACACGGTTTCTGGGTTATGTCTGACGTAAGTAGGAGTTCAGGATCACTTCTTGATCATTACTAGTTGACGTCCGTTCCTTTGTTTCTCTTCTCGCTCTCATTTGCGTATGTTAGCCACCATATATGCTTAGTCGCTGCTGCAACCTCACCACTTTATCCCTTCCTTTCCTACTTAAGCTTTGCTAGTCTTGATACCCATGGTAATGGGATTGCTGACTCCTCGTGGCTCACAGATTACTACACCACCAGTTGCAGGTACAGGTTTGCGATGATCATGGCGAGAGCGATGTTTGCTTGTGTTGGAGTTCTTCTTCTGCTTCTTCGATCAGGGGATAGGTTCCTGGTCGGCAGCCTGGGCTAGCAGGGTGGATATTGTTTGAGTTTATGTTTATGTTTCATCCGTAGTCGGATGTTGTTCTTGCATATGTTGTTGATGTATTCTTGTGGCATTTGTGCCTTATGTATGTATCCCCATCTTTTATGTAATGTTGATGTAATGATATCCACCTTGCAAAAGAGTTTCAATATGCGGGTCTATCCTTGGTGGGACCGTCGAGTTCCTTTTGGATAGGGTCGCATATTGGGCGTGACAGAGATGGAGGAGAAGATGGCTAAACTGTTGGAGGAGGAGAGCGCTAACCGGGCCCTATATGAGCTCATCGTGGTACGTTTCTCGTGCATATTAGGCCAATCATGCACGTAATGTTCGCATTACTATCTAATATGTCTGACTCGTGAGAACCAAATGTGCAGAGCTTGTGTGAGAAAAACGGTCAGGCCCCTCCGCCGATGCCCCAGATTGCTCCCGCGACTTCGATGAGTTTGATTTGAATGGTCGTTGCTTACTACTATTCACATTTCAGTTTGCGAACACTACAAAAAAATACACTTCCGTGATGATACGTGTGTTGGGGAACGTAGCAGAAATTCAAAATTTTCCTAAGTGTCACCAAGATCTATCTATGGAGAAACTAGCAACGAGGGGAAGGAGAGTGCATCTACATACCCTTGTAGATCGCTGAGCGTAAGCGTTCAAGAGAACGGGGTTGAAGGAGTCGTACTCGTCGTGATCCAAATCACCGGAGATCCTAGTGCCGAACGGACGGCACCTCCGCGTTCAACACACGTACAAACCGGTGACTTCTCCCATGCCTTGATCCAGCAAGGAGAGAGCGAGAGGTTGGGGAAGACTCCATCCAGTAGCAGCACAATGGTGTGGTGGTGATGGAGGAGCGTGGCAATCCTGCAGGGCTTCGCCAAGCACCGCGGGAGAGGAGGAGGACTTGGGAGAGGGGGAGGGCTGCGCCCGGGGCAAGGGTGAAGCTCCCATGCGCCTCCCCACTATATATAGGGGTGGAGGGGCTGGTTTCTTGCCCTCAAGTCCATTGGGGCATTGGCAAGGTGGGAGGAAAGAAATCACATCATTTCCTTCCCCACCGATTATTATCCCCTTTTTAGGGATCTTGATCTTATCCCTTGGGATATGATCTTATTCCTTCTAAGGGGGATCTTGGTGCGCCTTGACCAGGGGTGTGGGGCCTTGCCCCACTACCCACGTTCATGTGGGTCCCCCCATGCAGGTGGGCCCCACTCCGGAACCTTCTAGAACCTTCCCGGTACAATACCGAAAAATTCCAAACATTTTCCGGTGGCCAAAATAGGACTTCCCATATATAAATATTTATCTTCGGACCATTCCGGAACTCCTCGTGACGTCCGGGATCTCATCCGGGACTCCGAACAACATTCGGTAACCACGTATATCTATTCCCTATAACCCTAGTTTCATCGAACCTTAAGTGTAGACCCTACGGGTTCGGGAACCATGCGAACATGATCGAGGCGTTCTCGGTCAATAACCAACAGCGGGATCTGGATACCCATGTTGGCTCCCACATGTTCCACGATGATCTCATCGGATGAACCACGATGTCAAGGACTCAATCGATCCGTATACAATTCCCTTTGTCTAGCGGTATTGTACTTGCCGAGATTCGATCGTCGGTATACCGATACCTTGTTCAATCTCGTTACGGCAAGTCTCTTTACTCGTTCCGTAACACATCATCCGTGATCAACCCCTTGGTCACATTGTGCACATTATGATGATGTCCTACCGAGTGGGCCCAGAGATACCTCTCCGTTTACGAGTGACAAATCGATCTCGATTCGTGCCAACCCAACAGACACTTTCGGAGATACCTGTAGTGCACCTTTATAGCCACCCGATTACGTTGTGACGTTTGGTACACCCAAAGCATTCCTACGGTATCCGGAGTTGCAAAATCTCATGGTCTAAGGAAAAGATACTTGACATTAGAAAAGCTTTAGCATCTGAACTACGATCTTTGTGCTAGGCTTAGGATTGGGTCTTGTCCATCACATCATTCTCGCTAATGATGTGATACCGTTATCAACGACATCCAATGTCCATGGTCGAAGCGTAACCATCTCACTCTGGAATCAGCTACTTTGCCATCTGCGGATCTTTGCGTCGCTGGCGGACGGCAAATAACTCTTGCCATCAGCTACACAAAAGCGGATGGCAAAGAACCTGGCTGATGGCAAAGACCAAGGTTACCATCAGCCGATTCTTTGCCGTCGCGAGCGGACGGCAAGATTCGTTGCCGTCTGCTAGCGGACGGCAAGAAGAGGAGGCCCCACCGGCGAGTTGCAAAAAAAAAAACCTAACGGGGCCCTCTTTGCCGTCCGCTAGCGGACGGCAAAGAGCACGCAAGCGGACGGCAAAGGATGGCGGGCGGCAAAGAGCCCCACGAACGATAACGGCGCCCACCCCCCTCTCTCTCTTTCTCTCCCACCTCTTCGCACCACCCGCGCCCCCCTTCCACCCCCGCCGCCGCCGCCAGCGCCCGCCCGTCGCCCCACCACCCGCCGCCACCCAGCGCCCCCCCCCTGCCCCGCCGCCCACCGTCTGGCGCCGCCACGCCTGGCAGACCCCCCCCTCCTCCGCCGACCAGGCAGGCCCCGCGCCCAGAGCCGCCCCCTCCTCCTCCGCCGCCCAGGCCGCACCGCCCCCCTCCTCCACCCTCGCCGCCACCCAGCGCCCCCCCGCCCGCCTCGGGTGTGTTTCTTCTTTTTTTTTCTTTTTTCTGTTTTTTAGTTTTAGGTTTATGTTTAGTTTTAGGTTTATAGGTTTAGTTTTAGTTTAGTATTAGGTTTATAGGTTTAGTTTTAGTTTAGTATTAGGTTTAGATTTAGTTTAGTATAAGAAGAAGAAAAGAGAGGAGAGGAGGAGAAGAAGAAGAGGAAAAGGAAAGGAGGAAGAAGAAGAAGAAGAAGAAGAAGAAGAAGAAGAAGAAGAAGAAGAAGAAGAAGAAGGAAAAAGGAAGAAAAGGAAAAGGAGGAAGAAGAAGAAAAGGAAAAAAGAAAGAAAAGGAAAAGGAAGAAGAAGAAGAAGACACCCCGACCCCGAGACCCGACCCGACCCGACCCCGACCCCGACACCCCGACCCCGACCCCGACCCGAGACCCCCGACCCGACCCGACACCCGACCCGACCCGACCCGACCCGACACGGTACCCGGACCCGACCCGGCACCCGACCGACACCCGACCGAGACCCGACCCGACCCGAGACCCGACCCGACACCCGACCCGACCCGACCCGACCCGACACCGACCCGGACACCCGACCCGACCCGACACCCGACCCGACCCGACCCGACACCCGACCCCGACCCGACCGACACGGTACCCAGACCCGACCGGCACCCGACCGACACCCCGACCCGAGACCCCGACCCGACCCGAGACCCCGACCCGACACCCGACCCGACCCGACCCGACCCGACACCCCTACCCCGACACCCGACCCGACCCGACACCCCGACCCCCAAGGCTGACCCGACACCCGACCCGACACCCCGACCCCCGAGCTGACCCAACACCCGACCCCAGGCTGACCGGACACCCAGCGCCGACACCACACCCCGACCCGAAACAACACCCCGACACCGACACGGCACTACCCGACATCGACCGACACCCGACCCCCGACCTGAAACAGCACCCGACCCGACACGGCACCCGACACCGACGGGACACCCGACCACCGACACCTCCGAAAAGGTGTTCTTTGGCCTTCCAGAGGCCGACGGGGTCATATATATATTTGTGAATTATTAGTTAGGTCATATATTTTTCGATTTTGCTATGAAAAACATCATATATAATTGTGTTGATCGTGTAGTTTTAATTGTGCGATTGTTTCATCGCTGCGAGGTTTGGTGTTGACGACCTCGCCGTGTGTTTGTGAGCTCTGCCCCTTCGTTCGTGGGTGAGCACAAATGACAACTCCTCCTCCCCATTAATTATTTGATCTATTCCGATGAAACTTGATAGCTAGCTATATATGTGTCTTGAATCATCGAGATCGTAACCAATATGTGTCTCCCGTTCGAAAGCGTCATAGTTATAAATATGCATGCATTTGCATATTTATAACCTTGATTCTTTCGAATTGTCCAACGCTATCCATGGACAGCCCGAGTATGTGTAGATTGGGTTCGTTTTCCCATATGCTTTGCTCCGGATCCGACGCATATATTTCGTCAGTGCCCCATATGCTCAGTCTGACCTCGATGATGCAAACAACTTCACCAACATCTCCTCCCACAACAAGCTCGTGAGATATAGAGATGAGGGAAGGCGAGAAAGGGAGGACTTTAACCCGAGCGAGGTCCCATTGATCCGAGCTGTTGATGATATCTCGGTGGCGGGAGGTCCCATGGCTCCATAGCCATTGGAGATGGACTTATCCGTTGTCCTAGCACTCTCTCGGAGATCAAAGCGCGCCGATCGAGCTCCGCTCACGAGATAAGGCCTCGTGAGCGGCGGTGCAACTCGCCATCAAGGTTAGTGATACATACTCAGTTATCTTTCTCTATTACATTGTGTGCGCTTCCATCAATGATTACAAATGGTCATGTGAGTGGTGTTGCAGGCTGCTATCAGAGTGAGAGAGATAGAACGGAGAAACTTGGCGGAGGGCGGAGAGGCAGCGGGAGTTGGAGGAGAGGACGACAAAGATGATGGAGGAGGAGAGGGCACGGAATGACATGCGAGCAAGGGCCATGTACGAGCTCCTTGTGGTAAGTTTCTTCTGCAGATTAGCCAAAACATTCATGTAGTGTTTGTCTCATTACTAACTAGTATGGTGAGTCGTCAAAACCAAATGTGCGATCGTGTGCGAGAAGGCAGGTCGACCGCTCCGCCGATGCCGATGATTGCTCCTGGGACCACGGTGAGTTTTATTTGAATGGACATTACTTGCTAGTCTTAACATTTGAGTGTCATCATGCTAACAAGACATTGGAAATGATCTTTGGTGCAGCGTAACTCCAGACAAGCATCGCACGATCCTTCTCCGACTACCGACCACGAGCCACCCCGCTTCTACACCTCCACGGATCTTGGTAAGTTTATCTAGTGTTTTGCTTAACACATGCATAAAGACCTAGACTTAGCTTTATTTCCTCCAATGCTTACCATAATGACCTAGACTTAGCTTCTTCTCCTCCAAAATGACTTAATAAACTTCTGACCTCCAAAACCATCCATTTTACCTAAGTTAGCTCTAAAGCGATCTGTACTTAGCTTACTTATGTCAAAAATTGCATAATTAGCTTAGTTAGCTCATAGGCGATCCATTTTACCTAAGTTAGCTCTAAAATGACCCATTTTACCTAGGTTAGCTTATAAATGATCCAGTTCATCCAAGTTAGCTCAAAATGACCCATTTCACCTAAATTAGCTCTTAAATGATCCATTTCACCAAGTTAGCTACAAAATGATCCATTTCACCTAAATTAGCTCTTAAATGATCCATTTCACCTAAGTTAGCTCAAAAGATCCATTTCAACTAAATTAGCTCATAAATGATCCATTTCACCTAAGTTAGCTCAAAAGCGATCCATTTCAACTAAGTTAGCTCATAAAGATCCATTTCAACTAAATTAGCTCATAAATGATCCATTTCAACTAAGTTAGCTCATAAATGATCCATTTCACCTTAGCTAGCTCATAAGCGACCCATTTCAACTTAGTTAGCTCATAAATGATCCATTTCACCTTAGCTAGCTCATAAGCGACCCATTTCAACTTAGTTAGCTCATATATGATCCATTTCACGTAAGTTAGCTCATAAATGGCATACTCTTCTTGTTCTAGTCTTCTTCTTGTTCTACTCTTCTTGTTCTAGTCTTCTTCTTGTTCTACTCTTCTTGTTCTAACTTTCTTATTTTTCATTTTGCAGATTTCTTTCACTTGACTTAAAGCTTGCATAGATGGAGTGCTCCTTATCCCTTTCTCTGTTTCTTTTGTATCGTTGAACTATGCATGTATCGTTGGATGAAACTATTGTAATATATATGGTTGGATGCCTCTATGTTGAACTTGTTATGTATGATGGAACTATGCATGTAATATATATGTTTGGATGATGAAGTTATGTGTTGGATATCTTATATGTTTGCTCTGTAATGGCCTTTTGAAATATATCTATATATGTCATATATATTTGTGATGAAAATTGTTGGATTTAATAAAAACAGATAAAAGAGCCAATATCACGGGCTCTTTGCCGTCGCCACCGGTAACAGCAGCGCTCTTTGCCGTCCACCATGGACGGCAAAGAAGACACGTGGCATCTAGCTGTGCTTCTGGAAGCTGAACCATTTGGTCACTTTGCCATCGATGGCGACGGCAAAGAACCTGCACTTGCCATTAGTGGCGACGGCAAAGAACCTGCACTTTGCCATCGATGGCGACGGCAAAGACACTAGAAATTTTGCCGTTAGCGGCGGACGGCAAAGGCCTGCCGTTAGACATAACGGACTGACGGCGCAATTATTGCCGTCCGCTCTCTTTGCCGTCCGTCGCGGACGGCAAAGGTCCTTGCCGTCGACCACCCGAGCGGACGGCAAAGTAGCTATTCATCGTAGCCTACGTTGCGAACTGTTGCCGTCCGTGGTGACGGCAAAGGATTTTGCCGTCCGCCATTCATGCCTTTGCCGTCCGCCATGGCAGACGGCAAAGTAGCTGATTCCTGTAGTGTCTATTGATCAACGATCTAGTCAACTAGAGGCTTACTAGGGACATGGTGTTGTCTATGTACCCACACATGTATCTGAGTTTCCTATCAATACAATTATAGCATGGATAATAAACGATTATCATGAACAAGGAAATATGAAAATAACTAATTTATTATTGCCTCTAGGGCATATTTCCAACAGTCTCCCACTTGCACTAGAGTCAATAATCTAGTTCACATCGCCATGTGATTAACACTCAGAGGTCACATCGCCATGTGACCAACATCCAAACAGTTTACTAGAATCAATAATCTAGTTCACGTCACTATGTGATTAACACTCAATGAGTTCTGGGGTTTGATCATGTTTTGCTTGTGAGAGAGGTTTTAGTCAACGGTCTGCAACATTCAGATCCGTATGTACTTCGCAAATCTCTATGTCATATTGTAAATGCTGCTTCCACGCTCCACTTGGAGCTATTCCAAATAGTTGCTCCACTATCGTGATCTGGTTTGCTACTCGAGTCACTCGGATAGGTGTTAAAGCTTGCATCGACGTAACCCTTTACGCCGAACTCTTTATCATCTCCATAATCGACAAACATGTCCTTATTTACTCCAAGGACAATTTTGACCGTTGTCCAATGATCCATTCTTGGATCACTCTTGTACCCCCTTGCCAGACTCATGGCAAGGCACACTTCCAGTGCGGTACACATCATAGCATACTAAAGCATAGGGGACGACCTTCGTCCTTTCTCTCTCTTCTGCCGTGGTCGAGCTTTAACTCTTAACTTCACACCTTACAACTCAGGCAAGAACTCCTTCTTTGACTGATCCATCTTGAACACCTTCAAGATCATGTCAAGGTATGTGCTCATTTGAAAGTACCATTTAGCGTTTTTTATCTATCCTCATAGATCTTGATGCTCAATGTTCAAGCAGCTTAATTCAGGTTTTCTATTGAAAAACACTTTTCAAATAACCCTATATGCTTTCCAGAAATTCTACATCATTTCCGATCAACAATATGTCATTCACATATACTTATCAGAAATTCTATAGTGCTCCCACTCACTTCTTTGGAAATACAAGTTTCTCACAAACTTTATATAAACCCAAAATCTTTGATCATCTCATCAAAGCGTACATTCCAACTCCGAGATGCTTACTCCAGTCCTTAGAAGGATTGCTGGAGCTTTGCATACTTGTTAGCATCTTTCGGGATTGACAAAACCTTACGGTTGTATCACATACAACCTTTCCTCAAATATAATGTCGAGGAAACAATGTTTTGACATCCTATCTGCAAGATTTCATCAATCATGCAGTAATTGCTAATCCAATTCCAACAGACTCTTAGCATCGCTGCGAGTGAGAAAGCCTCACCATAGTCAACTCCTTGAACTTGTCGTAAAACATCTTTAACGACAACACTAGTAGAAGAGGGGCCTATTGACCCGGTTGGTGAGGGCCTTTAGTCCCGGTTCATGAACCGGGACTAAAGGGTCGGTACTAGTACCCTGGCCCTTTAGTCCCGGTTCAATCCAGAATCGGGACTGATGGGCCTCCACGTGGCCTGTCCGCTGAGCCCAGCGGGAGGGCCTTTGGTCCGGTTGGTGGCACCAACCGGGACCAATAAACATCCACGCGTCAACATTTCAATGGCTGTGGTTTTTGTTTTTTTTTGAAAGGGGGGTTTGGGGGTTTTGGGGGTTAATTTAGGTGTTTCATATATTGTGCTATAGCTAGCTAATTAATAGAGAAAAGTGTCCTCTCTTTTGTCCGTGCTTGGTCGACGCTACGTACTATACATACGTATAGAGAGGACTAGCTAGACACGCTAGCTAGCTAGTAATTAAGCAAACAGAAGATCGTCATGAACATATATGCATACAGAGAGAAGTGATATCGACCACCTCTCCTTCTCCGAGAGATTGGTTGAACAACAAGTTCTCGTATATCTATCCGACACTACCGACTACATATATACAATAATTATCTTTTACAATACGGACGCGTGTTCCACATAGTATTCTCCGTCTTCAGCGATCACGTGGTCAAGAAAGAATGCGCCAATTCCTTGAATTGCTGCATGCGATCTGGTGCTAGGAGTTCATCCGCTTCGAAACATCTAATTTTAAGAAAGGGTCAATACATACATACATATATATATATATATATATATATATATATATATATATATATATATATATTAATGAATGAAACTCAACACAAATGATGGTAATAAAATAAAATTGTGAATATTTTTATTTACGCACTTCATATTGTTTGTCGGAGTAGCCCCTCTCACAGGTCGTGTGGCGGATGGACTCGCAAACGTAGTATCCACAGAAATCATTCCCTTGTTCCTGCCACAACCACTTTACAAGAAACAGAGGTCAATCAAACTAATAATTATTAAGCATGCTAAATGGTATTGATGAAACTAGCGCTTGAATCACTAGGAGATGCGTGTGGAATATGCTACTATATAGTACTTACTTTCGGGTGTCTAAATTGCAGCTTCTTCAGTAGTCCCGGAGCTTTTTTGGTGAATTTTCTCCAAGCCCTGCCATACAAAGAAAACAATTACTTGATATCAGAAATGAACAAAGTTGCTGATATGGTGGATAATGATCGATTTAACTTACTTCTCGAGCATTTCAGTCATGTCCGCATACTCCTTGGGATCTTTTAAGCTTGGAGTCTAAGACAGTTACTACTCCTTCTCAAGCTTAATCTCTAGGAGAATATAGTGGTAGCTGCACACATGCATAACTCATCAATATTACATTACTATAACCTGGACTAATAAGGAAACCGAATATGCCACAAGGCGAATGATCACTTGAAGTTGTAAGGAAAGAGTATTATATCTTTGTGTTCATTTATTACCAACGATTGTAGCAAGTTGGCCTCGGTATCTTGACACGAAATTTAACCTCAGTTGCATCTATGAGATATGTGTTAATGAACCCAATATCACCCACTTGTCTTTTCTTCAATTCGCGATCTTCAATCTGCATAATATAGTGAGGATAATTTTAAATACATGCAATGAAAGGGCTAAGTTATATAGGGAGACTTAATGACAGAAGTAGTACTACTTACGAGCGAGTAGCAGGTGACCGTTGCTTTATCGAGGCCAATTGATTGAAAACTGATAGAACTCCTCAAATGGAATAGGCAACAATTCAATTCCAAGGAGGTCATGCTCCTTTTTAACTCTCACATACAAAGTACTCCTCCCCTCAGACTCTTTGCAGGTTTTCATGTACCAATCATGCAATCTTCGCATCATCGTTGATAGAGAACTTTCATCTTTGACGAGAGGCTTCCCATACTCGTATCTTTGTATCTGCACCTCCAAGAAATCATAATGTACATCGTCGGGCAGGTAATCTGCATGATTGCCATAACGGGCACCATCCTCGGATCGGCGATGTCGCTAGCGAGCACCTTGAGCGGGGGCACGATTGCCCGGCTTGTTCGCCGAGCTGGGCAATTTGTTTCCCAGCTCGTCGTTCTTTCATCCTTTGATCACCGACATTACTTCCCGACCTCTTCGCCCGGCAAATGCCTTTCCAATAATGCGCTCATAGTTGCCTTTGGCGGAGACTTGGGTGGTTTTGTCGGGAGCAAGCGAAAGCGCTTCGCTTTCACGGATCTACCTTCTCCTCCGGAGGTGGATGTCTCTTTGCTTTTAACCCTTGAAACCAGTCATCCACTTGGTCTGCGCGATCTTCGCGTTTTCCTCCTCGCTCCTCTCGACGGTAACTTCTCCGAGTCTTGAGAGAAGGACCGAATCATATCTCCTCCGCCTTTGGCTGTCTTGCTAGACGCCGGCAGAGCAGAGCAGGCGGATGTCTTCTTTCCTTGCTTACGAGGCGGAGGAGAAGGACTACGACGGCCGGAGCAGCGGAGCGGCGGCGGGTCTCTTCCGCCCTTGCCGGCGAGGCGGAGAAGGAGGAGGCTGGCTGCTCGGGTGCGCCGGTGCAGGTGGAGAAGGAGGCGGAGTGCCGCCGCGCGCCGGAGAAGGAGCCGCCGAGTGCCCTGATCATCACTCGCCGGAGGAGGAGGCGGTGGAGGCGGAGTGCCCTGACTCACGGGAGGAGGAGGAGGAGGCGGAGGCGTCGAGTTCGGAAGGTTGATGAGATCCTTCCGCCATAGGCATGGAGTCTTGAGCAGAACCCAGTGATACTCCCTTCACGGTAGGGTGGTCAAGCGGAGGTCCTCAAATCCCTCCGTTATTTCATCGACCATCACCTTAGCATATCCTTCTGGAATCGGCCGGCAGTGAAAAGTTGAGTCGGGTTTAGTAGGATAAACAGAGCCAACAGCCGCCTTGACCTTCAAATTGCTCCATTGCGCCATAAGGAGCCATCAAGGCATGCTGCTCTGGCTGAAGCAGCTCGGTGGAAGCCACGCTGCTTCTCCACTGAGATGGCGGGGTAGCTTCGGGGGAAGCTTCGGCAGGTCGTTTGCTGCGATCTGCTGCTTCTCGTTCCTCTTCTTGTTCCTCTAGCCCCACTACCCTTTCGTGCAGCGCCTGCATTTGGCTCTGCTCCAGTTTCTTCCTCCTCTCATGGGTTTTGTAACCCCCTGCGTCCGGAAATCCAGCCTTCCACGAAATGGAGCCTGGCGTGCCTCGTGTCCGTCCAGGGTGCTCAGGATTCCCGAGGGCCATTGTGAGCTCATCCTTCTCCCTGTCTAGAACGAACTTCCCTTGCTGCGCTGCTTCGATATATTGCTGAAGCCTCTTGGTGGTATGTCCAATTGTTCGTCCGTCCAAATGCACTTCCTGTTATAGGGTCCAAGGATCCATGGCCCGAAGAACCAAGTCCGCAGCAGTCTGGCGATTCATTGTCTCGGTTCGATCCCTTTATCAAGCAGATCATTCTCAGCCTTGGCCCATCGAGGCGGACTACGAGGTAGCCACGTGACCCGTGCGATGGTGAAGCTTCTTCTTGCAGCATTTCTCTTGTTTGTCGCCGACATCTTTTTACTCTTTTCCGATGTCTTGTAGGCCACAAATGCGGGCGATCATCTCGATCTTCTCATATTTGCCCTTGAATTCTGGTGTCTCATTTTTTCGACATACGTATTGAGTTCTTTCTTCCAATTCCTGAATAGTTCTGCCATCTTCTTAAGAGCAAAAGACTTGATTAATGGCTCTATTACTGGCTTCTCCGGATCATCCTCTAGCGGTAGGGTCAAATTTGACTTCAGCTCAGTCCAAAGATCATTTTTCTGCATATCATTGACACAAGACACCTCAGGGTCTTCGTTCTTAGGCTTATACCATTGGTGGATGCTGATCGGGGTCTTGTCCCTAACGAGAACCCGACTTGAGCAACAAATGCCTTCTTTGTCCGGTAGGGTTCAATCGGTTGGCCGTCGCGCGCGATTTGTATGATCTCAAACTTATCATCCGAGCTCAACTTTTTCTTCGGGCCTCGTCTCTTTACCGAAGTTGTGCTCGATCCGAAGGGCTAGAAAAAAGAACAAAGACGAGAGTTAATTAATATGTGTACATACCAAAACAAAGACGAGAGCTAGTCAGCACAGGCTTAACTAATATATATACCTGGCCGGACTCGGTTTGGTGATCACCAGAGCCGTCCTCACGGTCTACTTCTTCACCCTCTCCTTGCACCGGCATTGGGTCATCGGAGCCATGTTAATCATAGGCAGCTGCTTCTTCACCCTCTCCTTCCAGACCATCGTTGTCGTTGAGAAACATCAACGAGCAGACGAAATCACTTCCTTGTGCGATTATGTCCCTCAACAACGCTTCTTGTGCTTCGTCTCGGGGGGTGTCCATAGTTTCTACAAATATTTACAACATGGCAATTATTATTCAAACATGACAGATATGGATATATTAGTGGCAAACGTAGAACTAGCTAGCTAATCACAATAAGGAATCATATTAGTGGCCTCGACGATGCTTCTCTAGGGTTTGGGGTGGCCTCGACAACGCTTCAAGGGTTAGGGGGTGGCCTCGACAACGCTTCAAGCTAGGAGGGGGTAATATCGACCCCCCCCCCACGTGTTGAAGCTATTGGGAGGGGGTCGGCGTTGAGTACTACATCTATGTCCCACAAGTGACGTGGGCATCGGCGCCTGTGTAGGGTAGAGGTCATGGATCGCCCGGCGGTCGAGGTCAAGGGTCGAGGATCGCCGAGGGTCGGGAGGTTGCCTAGTGTCAAAGTTCAACAAAACCATGTCTTCATCATTAAGAAAGTAACAGGTGCATGATGGTGAAGCTCTCCAAAGTTATTTTGGAGCGGAGTCCCAGATAGGATAATTAGCTTTTTGGTACAAAGTTCAGCAAGAACCTTCCAAATATCGTTATTTGAAAGGCCTTTGCTGAGATTAGTACAAAAGGCAAATTATCCTATCGGACTCCATTCGAAATAACTATGGAGGACTTCATACCATCATTCCATGGTTACTTCGGCTAATGATGAAACCATGGATTTCTTCAATACTTTGACACTATAGGAACCTCGACCACGAAACCTTCGACCCTTGACCCTTAACGACCCTCGACCCTGAAACCTTGACCCTTGACCCCTTAACGACCTCGACCCTCTACCCTAGTTCCCGACCCTCGACCCTCGGCGGTCCTCGACACCCTTGTTATATCGACAACGACGCAACATACATATACATGGGAAAATAATGTTATCGGGGAGGGGGTATCGGTACCCCCCCCCTCGTGTCAAAGTTTCTTCTTTCTCCTCTATTCCTTTCTTTCTTCTTCTCCTCTTCTTTTTCTTCTTATCCCTCGAGAAAGGAAAATAAGGAAAAGGAAGAAAATAGGAAGAAGGAAGAAGGAAGAAGAAGAAGAAAAATAAGAAGAAAAAAAAAGAGGAGAAGAAGAAAAGAATAGAGGAGAAGAAGAAAAAATAGAATTTTTTTTCTATTTTTTCTTCTTATCCTCTATTCCTTCTTCTCCTCTTCTTTTCTTCTTTTTCTTCTTCTTATTCATTTCTCCTCTTCTTCCTCACCCTCTTCTTCTCCTTTCTTCCTCTTCTTATTTCCTTTTCCTCTCATTCTTTTCTTCTTCTTCCTTCTTAAAAATACATGAAGTAGTATTGCCTAATTCATTGTTCATATGAATATACAAACATTTGCATATTTACAATAATTAATATCACCAAAAAATCCTAATTTTTCTAAAAACTATCTTTTGCATTGTTCATACACATATACATTATAGCCACATACACATATACATCACATATGAACAAAAAATTAAAACATAAAAAAAGAGCATGAAAAAAAAGAGCTTAAACATTAAAAAGAGCCAGTGGCGGCTCACAGTGTGGGCAGGCGAGGGCCAGTGCTGGGCGGAGGGCAGGGGGGCAGGGCGACGGCGACGAGGAGGCGGCGGCGACGGCGAGCCCGTGTGAGGAGCTCGAGGCGACGGCGGGAGGCGAGGGAGGCTGGGCAGGCGGGGACGGGCAGGCGCAGGGCGACAGCGAGCACGGGCAGGGGCTGGGCGACGGCGACGGCGAGCACGGGCAGGCGCGGGCGGCGGGCGACGGCGAGCACGGGCAACTCGACGCAGGCGTCGTCGGGCGAGCTCGGGCAACTGGCGGCGTCGTCTGGGCGGGGCTGGCGATGAAATCTGAAAAACGCCAAGTCTTTGCTTATATAGAAAAGGCTTTGGTCGGTTCGTGCCACGACCGGGACTAATGCCATTTAGTCGGTTGGTGCCACCAACGGGACCAAACAATTTTCAGCAGCCCAAAGGGCGGAAGCGGCGACCTTTGGTCGGTTGGTGGCACCAACGGGACTAAAGGGGTAATTAGTCCCGGTCGTGGCACCAACCGGGACTAAACCCCCCTAGTCCTGGTTGGTGCCACCAACCGGGACCAAAACCTTGTGCTGCCCAGCGCCTAAAAGTTTAGTCCCACCTCGCTAGTTGAGAGAGCTCGAGATTGGTTTATAAGCTGCTGCGCCACCCTCTCGAGCTCCTCTCAACTGCAGACTTCAGGCCTAATCATCACTAGCTATGTGCTGTGGGCCTACTTGGCCTCCTGCGGGCCTGAATCTGGCCCATGTAGGGTTTCTAGTCGTATTCAGCCATGGAGCCCGGTGGCGGCACTATTTTTTTCAGTTTTTTGTTTTGTTTTCTGCATTATTATTTATTTTTGTTGTTTTTTGCTTTATTTTTAATTCTTTTTGCTTTTAGTTTTAGAAAAATTATAAACTTTCTGTTAGTGCCATTAGTTTTCAAATTTGAAAACTCTTTTTTGTTTTCTTTGTTGCTTTATTTATTTTATTTTGTTTCTACTTACAACAAAATACTTATTGTTGCTATTTTTATTTTATTTTTCAGTTTTTGTTCTGTTTTCTGCATTATTTAGTTTTTGTTGTTTTTTGCTTTATTTTTAATTCTTTTTGCTTTTAGTTTTAGAAAAATTATAAACTTTCTGTTAGTGCCATTAGTTTTCAAATTTGAAAACTCTTTTTTGTTTTCTTTGTTGCTTTATTTATTTTATTTTGTTTCTACTTACAACAAAATACTTATTGTTGCTATTTTTATTTTTTTCAGTTTTTGTTCTGTTTTCGCATTATTTATTTTTTGTTGTTTTTTCTTTATTTTTAATTCTTTTTGCTTTTAGTTTTAGAAAAATTATAAACTTTCTGTTAGTGCCATTAGTTTTCAAATTTGAAAACACTTTTTTGTTTTCTTTGTTGCTTTATTTATTTTATTTTGTTTACGCTTACAACAAAGCGGTGTGTAGAGGGCGGGCTTATAAACGGTGTGGCGCCCTTGGTTGGCGAGGTTTTCAAATTCATAGTTTTCAAATGAACTCTGAAAAAGTTGGCATAGCATGTGCATGTACAAAGCGGACAATGGTATCATACTAAATGCATTACAAAGTTGGCATGGTATCATCATAATAGTTGCGGAGAAAGTCTTCACTTTTCTTCGCTTGTGTCGTTTGCTTATTGCGCCGTAACCATGGATAATCTTCATCGTTTATCAAGATGCTTGGGTCAGCCTTGACTTTGAAGGGGGAATTTCATGAAAATTTTCATACTCTTGAGACATGTCATCTTGCCCTCCACTCCCGGGATGTCCATTTTCCCGAAAGAACTATGTGGCGCTTTGGCTCATTGTATGATGTATTCGCTTCCTTATCTTTTCTTTTCCTCGATCTGGTAGACATGTCCTTCACATAGATAACCTGTGCCACATCATTGGCTAGGATGAGCGGTTCGTCGGTGTACCCAAGATTTTTCAGATCCTTTGTTGTCATTCCGTCTTGTGGGTCTACCTGCACCCGCCTCCGACAGATTGACCCACTTGCACTTAAACAAAGGGACCTTAAAATCTACTCCGTAGTCAAGTTCCCATATGTCTACTATGTAACCATAATATGTGTCATTTCCTTGTCGGTTGTTGCATCAAAGCGGACACCGCTGTTTTGGTTGGTGCTCTTTTCATCTTGGTCAATCGTGTAAAATGTATTCCCATTTATCTCGTATCCTTTCCAAATCATTACAGATCGAAGATGGTCCACGGACAACAAGTACAGCTCATCACAAACAGTGTTGTCACCTCGAGGCGTGTTTCCAACCAACTGCTAAAAGTCTGATGTGTTCACATGTAATCCGATCGTCGCCTTTGCTCCGGTGTTTGGGCGCAGACTGTTCTTGTGTTCATCGACATACGGGTCACCAAGGTAGAGTTACGTAGAAGCGTGTAGTGTGCTTGAGACCAAGAATATCCGTCCCTGCATATTATTGAGTCTCTTCCAAGCGTGCCTTTTCGGTCAGTCTCCCCTCATACCGCGATTTAGGGAGACCTATCTTCTTAAGGCCAGGAATGAAGTCAACACAAAACCCGATGACATCCTCTCGTTTGATGGCCCATGGAGATGCTTCCTTCGGCCTAGCGCGATTCTGAACATATTTCTTTAGGACTCCCATGAACCTCTCAAAGGGGTACATATTGTGTAGAAATACGGGCCCCAGAATGACAATCTCGTCGACTAGATGAACTAGGACGTGCGTCATGATATTGAAGAAGGATGGTGGGAACACCAGCTCGAAACTGACAAGACATTGCGCCACATCACTCCTTAGCGTTGGTACGATTTCTGGATCGATCACCTTCTGAGATATTGCATTGAGGAATGCACATAGCTTCACAATGGCTAATCGGACGTTTTCCGGTAGAAGCCCCTCAATGCAACGAAGCGATTGCGTCATAATCACGTGGCAGATCATGAGACTTTAGGTTCGGAACTTTTCTCGGCATATTTATTATTCCCTTTATATTCTATGAGAAGCCAGTCGGGACCTTCATCTTGAGCAGGCATTGAAAGAATATTTCTTTCTCTTCTTTAAGAGCGTAGCTGGTAGGACCTTCATCTTGCTTCGGAGGCATGCCCTCTTTTTCGTACAAGCGTTGCTGGTCCTCTCGTGCCTCGGGTGTATCTTTTGTCTTCCCATACACGCCCAAGAAGCCTAGCAGGTTCACGCAAAGGTTCTTCGTCACGTGCATCACGTCGATCAAGAGCGGACCTCTAGGTCTTTCCAGAGGGTAGGTCCCAAAATATAGATTTCTTCTTCCACATGGGTGCATGATTCTCAGTGTCATTCGGAACAGCTAGTCCGCCGGGACCCTTTCCAAAAATTACGTGTAAATCATTGACCATAGCAAGTACGTGATCACCGGTACGCATGGCGGGCTTCTTCCGGTGATCTGCCTCGCCTTTGAAATGCTTGCCTTTAGGTCACTGAGAGCGGTTACTGAGAGCGTGTGTGGATGCGTGGTATCCCTTGTTTGTCTGTCCTGAAAGGTTACTGAGAGCGGGCCAATCGTTGATGGTCACGAACAGCAACGCCTTTAGGTCAAATTCCTCCTTTTGTGCTCATCCCACGTCGTACACCGTTTCCATTCCACAGCTGTAAAAGTTCTTCAACTAATGGCCTTAGGTACACATCAATGTCATTGCCGGGTTGCTTAGGGCCTTGGATGAGAACGGCATCATAATGAACTTCCGCTTCATGCACATCCAAGGAGGAAGGTTATACATACATAGAGTCACGGGCCAAGTGCTGTGATTGCTGCTCTGCTCCCGAAAGGATTAATGCCATCCGCGCTTAAAGCAAACCATACGTTCCTTGGGTCCTTTGCAAACTCATCCCAAGTACTTTCTCTCGATTTTTCTCCCTACGACCCGTCGTGGTGCTCTCAACTTCCGTCTTTCTTACGGTCCTCACTGTGCCATCGCATCAACTTGGCATGTTCTCCGTTTCGAGCAGACGTTTCAACCGTGGTATTATAGGAGCATACCACATCACCTTCGCAGGAACCCTCTTCGGGAGGCTCGCCGTCAACATCACGAGGTCATCTCGTCTGATCTTATATCGCAATGCACCGCATACCGGGCATGTGTTCAAATCCTTGTAGGCACCACGGTAGAGGATGCAGTCATTAGGGCATGCATGTATCTTCTCCACCTCCAATCCTAGAGGGCATACAACCTTCTTTGCTGCGTATGTCTTGTCGGGCAATTCGTTATCCTTTGGAAGCTTCTTCTTCATTATTTTCAGTAGCTTCTCAAATCCTTTATCGAGCACAGCATTCTCGCCTTCCTTTGCAGCAATTCGAGTACGGTGCCGAGCTTTGTGTTGCCATCTTCGCAATTGGGGTACAACCCTTTTTGTGATCCTCTAACATGCGATCGAACTTCAGCTTCTCCTTTTGACTTTCACATTGTGTCCTTGCATCGACAATGAACGGCGAAGATCATCATCATCGGGCACATCGTCTGGTTCCTCTTGATCTTCAGCAGCTTCGCCCGTTCCAGCACCATCGTGCACATCGTGCAGTGCATCTTGATGTTCGATAGCATCACCGTATTCAGGGGCACATAGTTGTCATCGTACTCTTCTTCCTCGTCGTCTTCCATCATAACCCCTATTTCTCCATGCCTCGTCCAAACATTATAGTGTGGCATGAAACCCTTGTAAAGCAGGTGGGTGAGAAGGATTTTCCGGTCGAGTAACACTTATTCCCACATATAGGGCATGGACAACACATAAAACCATTCTGCTTGTTTGCCTCAGCCACTTGAGAAAATCATGCACGCCCTTAATGTACTCGGAGGTGTGTCTGCATCACCGTACATCCATTGCAGGTTCATCTGTGCATTATATATAATTAAGTGTGTCAAAAATCATTACTGAGAACATCATGAATAGATAATTAAGTGACCAAATTAATAGAAGTTCATCATCACATAAAACCAAAGTACATACATAGTTCTCATCTAACAACATAAAGCTCTGCACAGCATCTAAATTAATTAAACCATACATTGAAACTATGTAAAACATTTCAATGCGAAAACAAATCGATCATAATCGCAACCAAGGTAACAACTGATCCAACGGCATAATGATACCAAGCCTCGGTATGAATGGCATATTTTCTAATCTTTCTAATCTTCAAGCGCATTGCATCCATCTTGATCTTGTGATCATCGGCGACATCCATAACATGCAACTCCAATATCATCTTCTCCTCCTCAAGTTTTTTATTTTTTCCTTCAAGAAATTGTTTTCTTCTTCAACTAAATTTAACCTCTCGACAATAGGGTCGGTTGGAATTTCTGGTTCAACAACCTCCTAGATAAATAAAATCTATGTCACGTTGGTCGGTATAATTTTCATAAACAATAAATGAACCAATAGTTATGAAAAGATAATATATACCACATCTGAATCATAGACAGGACGAGGGCCGACGAGGGCGGATACCAAAACCATCGCACTATATAAGATGCAATAATAAAAGTAAGAAAATAATACAAGTATCTATCTAAACAAACAAGTAATAATATTTTTCCTTTCAGAAAGAAGATAAGAACGAGAGGCTCACCACAGTGGTGCTGGCGATGAGATCGGCGCGGGTGATCGACGGCGATGAAGACGGGGACGGGGCGTGATGGACCGCTAAACCTAGATAAATATTGAGGAAAATGGAGCTTGGCGGTCGAGCTTGGAGAGGAGAAACCTTAAGTAGTGTGGCTCGGGCATTCCATCATTACACCTTGTGTGCATAGGAGGTGAGCTAGAGCACCACCAAGCCCTCTCCCCTTGGCGGAAAAAAGCAGGCGGTGTGCTCTGCTCTCTTGTGAGGGGCTATATAGGCAGCACCATTAGCCCGGTTGGTGGCATGAGCCGGGACTAAAGGAAGCCTTTGGTCCCGGTTCATGCCACCAACCGACCAATAGTGGTGGGCAGAGCAGACCATTGGTCCGGTTCGTCCCACCAACCGGGACCAAAAGGTCCGGACGAACCGGGACCAATGGCCCACGTGGCCCGGCCGGCCCCCTGGGCTCACGAACCGGGGCAAATAGCTCCATTGGTCCCGGTTCTGGATTGAACCGGGACTAATGGGCTAAACTGGCCTGGACGAAAGCCCTGTTTTCTACTAGTGCGAGTCGAGCTTTCTTAATGGTGATACTTACCATCATTGTATGTCTTCCTTTAAAATCCATCTTTACCCAACATCCTTACGACCATCAAGTATTTCTTCCAAAGTCATGGATCCTGTGTCGGATGTTATGGCCTTGAGCTATTCGTCGGAATCCGGGCCCACCATCGCTTCTTCATGGCTCGTAGGTTCATTGTTGTCTAGCAACATGACCTTCAAGACAAGATTTATGTACCACTCAGAAGTAGTACGCATCCTTGTCACCCTACGAGGTACGGTAGTGACTTGATCCAAAACTTCATGATCACTATCATAAGCTTCTACTTAAATTGGTGTAGGCGCCACAGGAACAACTTCCTGTGCCCTGCTACACACTTGTTGAAGTGACGGTTCAATAACCTCATCAAGTCTCCACCATCCTCCCACTCAATTCTTTCGAGAGAAACTTTTCTCGGGAAAGGACATAATTCTAGAAACAATCCTTTTTGCTTCCGGAACTGAGACTGGAGGTATACCCAACTGTTTTGGGTGTCCTATGAAGAAGCATTTTATCCGCTTTGGGTTCGAGCTTATCAACCTGAAAATTTTTCACATAAGCGTCGCAGCGCCAAACTTTTAAGAAACGACAATTTAGGTTTCTCCAAACCATAGTTCAAACGGTGTCGTCTCAGCGGAATTACGTGGTGCCCTATTAAAGTGAGTGTGGTTGTCTCTAATGCCTAAGCCATGAACGATAGTGGTAATTCGATAAGAGACATCATGGTACGCATCATATCCAATAGGGTGCAACTATGATGTTTGGACACACCATCACACTATGGTGTTCCAGGCGGTATTTATTGTGAAACAATTTCCACAATGTCTTAATTGCGTGCCAAAGCTCGTAACTCAGATACTCATCTCTATGATCATATCGTAGACATTTTATCCTCTTGTCACGATGATCTTCAACTTCACTCTGAAATTACTTGAACCATTCAATAATTCAGACTTGTGTTTCTTCAAGCAAATACACTCAGTATCTACTCAAATCATCCGTGAAGTAAGAACAAAATGATATTCACTGCATGCCTCAGCACTCATTGGACTGCACACATCAAAATGTGTTACTTCCAACAAGTTGCTATCTTGTTCCATCTTACTCAAAACGAGGCTTTTCAGTCATTTTGCCCATGTGGTATGATTTTCATATTTCAAGTGATTCAAAATCAAGTGAGTCCAAACGATCCATCTGCATGGAGTTTCTTCATGCGTATACACCAATAGACATGGTTTGCATGTCTCAAACTTTTCAAAAACGAGTGAGTCCAAAGATCCATCAACATGGAGCTTCTTCAAGTGTTTTATACCAATATGACTTACATGGCAGTGCCACAAGTAAGTGGTACCATCATTACTATCTTATATCTTTTGGCATGAAAATGTGTATTACTATGATCGAGATTCAATAAACCATTCCTTTAGGTGCAAGACCATTGAAGGTATTATTCAAATAAATAGAGTAACCATTATTCTCCTTAAATGAATAACCGTATTGCGATAGACATAATCCAATCATGTCTATGCTCAACGCAAACACCAAATGACAATTATTCTGGTTTAATACTAATCTTGATGGTAGAGGGAGTGTGCGATGTTTGATCACATCAAACTTGGAAACACTTCCAACACATATCGTCAGCTCACCTTTAGCTAGTCTCCGTTTATTCCGTAGCCTTTTATTTCGAGTTACTAACACTTAGCAACCGAACCGGTATCTAATACCCTGGTGCTACTAGGAGTACTAGTAAAGTACACAATAACTTAATGTATATCCAATATACTTCTATCGACCTTGCCAGCCTTCTCATCTACCAAGTATCTAGGGTAATTCTGCTCCAGTGGCTGTTCCCCTTATTACAGAAGCACTTAGTCTCGGGTTTGGGTTCAACCTTGGGTTTCTTCATTAGAGCAGCAGCTAATTTGCTGTTTCATGAAGTATCACTTCTTTCCCTTGCCCTTCTTAAAACTAGTGGTTTCACCAACCATCAACAATTGATGCTCCTTCTTGATTCCTACTTTCGCGGTGTCAAACATCGCGAATATCTCAAGGATCATCATATTTATCCCTGATTTGTTATAGTTCATCACGAAGCTCTAGCAGCTTGGTGGCAATGACTTTGGAGAAACATCACTATCTCTGGAAGATCAACTCCCACTCGATTCAAGTGATTGTTGCACTCAGACAATCTGAGCACAAGCTTAATGATTGAGCTTTTCTCCCTTAGTTTGCAGGCTAAGAAAATCGTCGGAGGTCTTATACCTCTTGACGTGGGCACGAGCCTGAAATCCCAATTTCAGCCATCGAAACATCTCATATGTTCCGCGACGTTTCGAAAAATGTCTTTGGTGCCTCAACTCTAAACCGTTTAACTGAACTATCACGTAGTTATCAAAACGTGTATGTCCGATGTTTGCAACATCCACAGTCGACGTTTGGGGTTCAGCACACTGAGCGGTGCATTAAGGACATAAGCTTTTTTCTGTCCGCATAATCGCTACTGTCAACTTTCAACTATATTTTCTCTAGGAACATATCTAAACAGTGGAACTAAAGCGCGAGCTTACGACATAATTTGCAAAGATCTTTTGACTATGTTCAGGATAATTAAGTTCATCTCATGAACTCCCACTCAGATAGACATCCCTCTAGTCATCTAAGTGATTACATGATCCGAGTCAACTAGGCCGTGTCCGATCATCACGTGAGACGGACTAGTCATCATCGGTGAACATCTTCATGTTGATCGTATCCTCCATACGACTCATGCTCGACCTTTCGGTCTCTTGTGTTCCGAGGCCATGTCTGTACATGCTAGGCTCGTCAAGTTACCTAAGTGTTTCGCGTGTGTAGATCTGGCTTACACCCGTTGTATGTGAACGTAAGAATCTATCACGCCCGATCATCATGTGGTGCTTCAAAGCAGCGAACTTTCATAACGGTGCACAGTTAGGGGGAACACTTTCTTGAAATTTTAATGAGGGATCATCTTATTTACTACCGTCGTACTAAGCAAATAAGATGTATAAACATGATAAACATCACATGCAATCAAATAGTGACATGATATGGCCAATATCATATTGCTCCTTTTGATCTCCATCTTCGGGGCTCCACGATCATCATCGTCACCGGCATGACACCATGATCTCCATCATCATGATCTCCATCATTGTGTCTCCATGAAGTTGTCTCGCCAGCTTATTACTTCTACTACTATGGCTACCGGTTAGCAATAAAGTAAAGTAATTACATGGCGTTGTTCAATGACACGCAGGTCATATAATAAATAAAGACAACTCCTATGGCTCTTGCCGGTTGTCATACTCATCGACATGCAGGTCGTGATTCCTATTACAAGAACATGATCAATCTCATACATCACATATCATTCATCACATTCTTCTTGGCCATATCACATCACATAGCATACCCTGCAAAAACAAGTTAGACGTCCTCTAATTATTGTTTGCATGTTTTACGTGGCTGCTATGGGTTTCTAGCAAGAACGTTTCTTACCTACGCAAAACCACAACGTGATATGTCCATTGCTCTTTACCCTTCATAAGGACCCTTTTCATCGAATCCGATCCGACTAAAGTGGGACAGACTGGCACCCGCTAGCCACCTTATGCAACAAGTGCATGTCAGTCGGTGGAACCTGTCTCACGTAAGTGTACGTGTAAGGTCGGTCCGGGCCGCTTCATCCCACAATACCGTCGAAACAAGATTGTACTAGTAACGGTAAGCATATTGAACAAAATCAACGCCCACAACTACTTTGTGTTCTACTCGTGCAAAGAATCTACGCAATAGACCTAGCTCATGATGCCACTGTTGGGGAACGTAGCAGAAATTCAAAATTTTCCTAAGTGTCACCAAGAACTATCTATGGAGAAACTAGCAACGAGGGGAAGGAGAGTGCATCTACATACCCTTGTAGATCGCTAAGCGGAAGCGTTCAACAGAACGGGGTTGAAGGAGTCGTACTCGTCGTGATCCAAATCACCGGAGAACCTAGTGCCGAACGGACGGCACCTCCGCGTTCAACACGCGTACAGCCCGGTGACGTCTCCCATGCCTTGATCCAGCAAGGAGATAGGGAGAGGTTGGGGAAGAATCCATCCAGCAGCAGCACGACGGTGTGGTGGTGATGGAGGAGCGTGGCAATCCTGCAGGGCTTCGCCAAGCACCGCGGGAGAGGAGGAGGACTTGGGAGAGGGGGAGGGCTGCGCCAGGGGCAAGGGTAAAGCTCCCATGCGCCTCCCCACTATATATAGGGGTGGAGGGGGCTGGTTTCTTGCCCTCCAAATCCATTGGGGCATTGGCAAAGGTGGGAGGAAAGAAATCACATCATTTCCTTCCCCGCCGATTGTTATCCCCCTTTTTTAGGGATCTTGATCTTATCCCTTTAGGATATGATCTTATTCCTTCTAAGGGGGGATCTTGGTACGCCTTGAACAGGGGTGTGGGGCCTTGCCCCCACTACCCACGTTCATGTGGGTCCCCCCATGCAGGTGGGCCCCACTCCAGAACCTTCTAGAACCTTCCCGGTACAATACCGAAAAATCCCGAACATTTTCCGGTGGCGAAAATAGGACTTCCCATATATTAATCTTTACCTCCGGACCATTCCGGAACTCCTCGTGACGTCCGGGATCTCATCCCGGACTCCGAACAACATTCGGTAATCACGTATATCTATTCCCTATAACCCTAGTGTCATCGAACCTTAAGTGTGTAGACCCTACGGGTTCGGGAACCATGAAGACATGACCGAGACGTTCTCCGGTCAATAACCAACAGCGGGATCTGGATACCCATGTTGGATCCCACATGTTCCATGATGATCTCATCGGATGAACCACGATGTCAAGGACTCAATCGATCCCGTATACAATTCCCTTTGTCTAACGGTATTGTACTTGCCCGAGATTCGATCGTCGGTATACCGATACCTTGTTCAATCTCGTTACCGGCAAGTCTCTTTACTCGTTCCGTAACACATGATCCCGTGATCAACCCCTTGGTCACATTGTGCACATTATGATGATTTCCTACCGAGTGGGCCCAGAGATACCTCTCTGTTTACACAGAGTGACAAATCCGATCTAGATTCGTGCCAACCCAATGTAAACTTTCGGAGATACCTGTAGTGCACCTTTATAGCCACCCGATTCGTTGTGACGTTTGGTACACCCAAAGCATTCCTACGGTATCCGGAGTTGCACAATCTCATGGTCTAAGGAAAAGATACTTGACATTAGGAAAGCTTTAGCATACGAACTACACAATCTTTGTGCTAGGCTTAGGATTGGGTCTTGTCCATCACATCATTCTGCTAATGATGTGATCCCGTTATCAACGACATCCAATGTCCATGGTCAGGAAACTGTAACCATCTATTGATCAACGAGCTAGTCAACTAGAGGCTTACTAGGGACATGGTGTTGTCTATGTACCCACACATGTATCTGAATTTCCTATCAATACAATTATAGCATGGCTAATAAACGATTATCATGAACAACGAAATATAATAATAACTAATTTATTATTGCCTCTAGGGCATATTTCCAACAACGTGTTTGTCATAGTAGGTCGCGTTTTTTATCATGCATGTACATCCATGACAAATTTATGACAGAATCAAGATAGTCATACATGTGATGTCGTAGAAGTGTTCCATGACATTACCAAAATTATCATCATGGAAGTGTCCACTTCCATGATGATAAATTGCGCTTCACAGAAGTGCTTTCGTCAAGGGTGACCGACACGTGGCATCCACCGTAAAGGAACGCCGTTAAGCTATCGGGTCGGGTTTTGGATCCGATAACCCGTTAACAGCCCCGACCAATGGGAAATTTCCACGTGTAAAATTCTTATTGGCGGACGAAACACGTGTCAGCTCGTCAGTGGGTCAGATAGGCGCCTATGATATGTCGACACGTGCCACGGCCCACCACTGGCCCATTTAGCTTACAAAGCCGGCCCGTTTGACTTGGTCAAAAGTTAACGGCTGGCCCATGAAAAGCCTGTTAACGGTCTCTTCGCAAATAGCACATTTTACGGCCCGTTAGGCACTAAAGGAAATCGCCCAACAACGCCATGTGGGCGTCGAATATAACACCAGCCCATTTCACTTTCGCCCATGTATGGCCCACGACGTCTTTGGCCCAAATGAGGCCCTCGATCTTCGCCCTTTACAGGCCCACGGTGACTCTAGCCCATAATGAACAGTACTTTTCTTTGTACCCGTTAACGGCCCGTGATTTACATGGGCCGTTTCCAGCCCGTGTTAGCTTTCGGCCTATTGACGGCCCATACGTTCTTGGGCTCCTTTTCGACCCTCGACACTTCCGCCCACATCGCCTGTTCCCTAATGGGCCAAATTCGGCCCATGGCAAGAGTCGGTCCGTTACTGGCATGTTCCCCAAATGGGCCAAATTCTCCCCATGGCAAGAGTCGGCCCGTTACTGGCCTGTTACACTAATGGGCCAAATCCGACCCATGGCAAGAGTTGGCCCGTTTCTAGCCAGCTCGTCCTATATTCTGGCCCATTAACGACCCGTTATGCCTGTGACAGAATTAAGCTTTTGCAGTCCTACGGCCTGTTAATGGCCCGTTACCGTGCTGGGCCAATACCAATTACGCCCGATTACGGCCCATGTAGACCCATTTATCCGACGGCCAGAGGCCCACTGATTACAGGCCCATTTATCGATGGCCCGAGGCCCACCAATTGCAGGCCCATTTATCGACGGCCCGTAGGAGACCCATGGATCCTACGGCCCGTATATTACCCATGGGTAGTTGCGGCCACCCAGGGAAAAAGAAGAATAGGAAATAAATAAGGCCGAAACTAACGCTAGGCTATTAAGGCGATTGCACAGATTACATCCACTCGGCATCAAAGACCGCCACCAGTGCAAATATAGGGAACACCCTACACTATACAAAAATGGCTTGCTGTTTTCTTCGGCCGGTGGCTGCACGTTAAGAATAAATTTTGTATCGCACCAAAACAAATTACAACTATATAACAAAAGGAAGGTTGGCATAAAACTTAACAGTCTAGCAGATAAATGCACCACCAGAAGTTCAGAAGCTTGGTTCATTTGACCCGACTATTACATTTTCATGCTGTATTGTCCGATGGAGCACCATAACCCTCGCCTTCATTTCCCCTAGGCTCCTGAACAACATAGCAAATGTCTGATAGTCTGGTTTCAAAACCATGCATATCTTGACGACATTGAGCAATGTTTCTCCTTGTTTCACAAAGTGCCTCTGTTAGGGAATGGACTTGTGTCTGGAGCGCAGATACATCATTGCTTTGAGCTTGCATATCTTGATCATGAGGCAGTTTGGACGATATTTCCTTAACAACCAACCCAAGATACGCAGAACGTGCTTTTGGCACTGTTAGTGGACATGTACTGACCCACTGCAGCAAGAGCGACATTGCGGTTATAGTTGCCTCGCCACCTTCAGAAGGTGGCGGTTCCACCATTTTTTCCATAGCTCGCTGAAAAGTTGAGGTTTTACATTAGTAGTACCGAGCGTAAGATATTAAGGAGGTAGCAAAACCAAACAAAATAGCTTTGGTCTATATACGTAACTTATTCTGGTGAACCCATGTAAAATATTAGTTGTATTTTATTGCAAAGTACATAATAAAACCAGGTTCCAAACATATGACCATGTACCATCGCTAATGTATTGTCTATTTCTTCACATTGTATTGAGGGCTAAGGATAAAGAGACAAAGTTTATAATATGGTAAGCATAGTATGACATCATTCATATCACAAAACAACTGAGAACAGACAAACATGCAATTGTAACGTTGTGTGGGCAAGTCCAGCACGGAACTAGATTACGGGTCAAGATCAAAGGAACATCACTCCTCCCTTTTAAACCTTGTAAGTTGCAATGATACGCTAAGACAATTGTGTATAAAATTGAAAAGAGTAATAGACATTGGCTGCAAACCATGCAGTTCAAGGCACAAGTCAGAGTAAGTAGTAGTTAAAAGGCATGAGGATTAAGGACTTACAACAGCGGCTTTGACTGGTGTAGTCATGCCCTTCTTCTTGCTGGTGTGACAGTCCTTGAAGATTTCCACAGCATTTGGTTCAGGTACTTTTTGGTCCTTGCGGGCTTTCCTCTGCATTTCGAACAAGTCAATATAGATCTGATAATATGGTACAGCGAAAAGAGTGAAATAGCAGCTAATTACAAGAGCCTCGCAGTGTGCAATATAGCTACGAGATCCGTAAATGCATTGGAATTTCACTTTCAGACGGCTAGCCTTGTTCATTGAACAGTTCACCTACAATAAGATAGATTTTGTGGCACATGCGCCAATAGGACTTCAAGATGTGATCTGATCATATATATATATATATATATATATATATATATATATATATATATATATATATATATATATATATATATATATAAATGTACTTGATACTTCGGATCAGACCATTGTTTAACAAGGCCCCTCCAGTCTTCATCCGATATATTTTCCACTGGAGATGTTTGGGAAAGTTCACTGTTAGCCTTGCCTTTAAAGTGAGTTTTCCTCAAGTTATACCGATACTGTCACAGAGCAGACTTGAAAACATGGGTGCAAGCTTGTCTAGTTGCATCATCTTGGCTATCCAACTTGAACCTCATCTGTTGAAAATTATGGGAGTCTCATTATCAGCAACCTAAAAAGTATGGGATAGAGCAAGACGATATTACTAGTTTCCATACATAACCATACTTACAGATAAATGGTCGAGGAAGGTGTTGAACTAGGTTTCGTCTTTGTCATTCCTGTAATGAATCCATGTTGGGAGGATACGTACATGACACCTAACGGCAACCGCTGCCTCTGATACTAACTTGGCTGACTCTGTAGCATCACATGGCCTTTTTAAACCTGCCTCAAAACGGATCTTCATTCTTCCTCCTCTAGATTTAGTTAACCTATCGAGCATTATCCCTGATGTTTGTTTCCTCTTGCGCCTAGGTGCTAGTCCAACAACGAACATAGGAAGTGTTAGTGTACATCATCTGTGAGACTACATATAAAGAAGCATGCAATCGTAAATTGACCAAGAACTACCTTCTTGCTGTTGAAGCTCACAAGGTTCATCGATATTGCCAACTCGTCTTGTGTCAAGAGTGCTTGGGAAGTAGTGTCGGTGGCAAGGAGCTTGGGAACGAGCTGCTAGTTTCAGTTGGACGACAGTATGTCGTGCACTGGTAGTACTGTGGTAGGTGTTGCAAGAACTAGGGCTGTCTCTGCTTGTTTGGTGGCCGCTATTTGTTTTTGTTTGGCCTTTTTTGCAGCTCGCGTAGCATGGGATGTCGTGTTTGTAGAATTTTCCGTTGGACTTTCACCTTCTATTGCACCATCAGTACCAGCAGAATCTACAGGATTCATTCGCTTCTCATTCCCTGCCATTCTGTGTTTCTTCCTCTTTCTACGTGCCATGTTAAGTCAAGCCGACAAGAAAAACGAATAACAATTTAGTTCTTCAGAACAAATTGATGCGTGATGCAGACGAACTGAACTTTGATGTTAGACAACCACATGATAGGAGGATGTAATATGTATGAAAAACAGGATGGAAGAGATAACCAGAACTATGATGTGTAAACTAAGAAGAAGACATTTCACCAAATTAGAAGCAATGCAATGGAAGGTAGACACCATATGAAAGATGCTACAAATATCGCTCTGCCAAGTTAATAAAGTGTCTCAAAGATAAATGGCGTTTAAACAAATGTGACGCAAGACAAGAAATAAATCATATGCAAGATGCAAACAACATCACACTACCATGTTAGAGGTCTCTCGTCATTAGTGCCATTGCATATTCATAGCATTGCATATTCACAGCTTATGATGTGTAAACTAAGGAGAAGGCATTTCAACAAATTAGAAGCAATGAAAGCTAGACACCATATAAAAGATGCAACAAATATCACTCTACCAAGTTAAAATTGTCTCGTCATAAGTGCCATTTCAACAAATTAGTAGTACAAGCTAGAAAAGAATGTGAGATGTAACCTATATCACACTCCGAAGTCAAACGTGTCTTATGATAAGTGATTGTTGCAGGTTACACAATAGTAGTAATTTGATGTAAGAACATGGTGTGATAGACAGATATTGTATGTTCTAGAAACAGGAACACGTGTCTTATTCAAGTATAATGTGTAAAGTAAGCATATGGAATTCAATAAAATTATAAGCAATACAAGCTAGACATCCCACATAACATGCAACCACATATAACAGTGCCAAGTTAGAGGGAGCACCATTGATGCTACACTAGGGGAGACGTGCTCATCATAAACACAGCTTTGTTGAGTGTCTATGCATGTGTTGTCTTGGAAATCATCTTGGGGTGTGGAGGGTAGAAGCTGTAGAGGCCCTCCGCTTGGAAGGAGCACCTTTATCCGCTGCCTTTCTAACTTCCTTCCGCTTTATTGATTTTGAATTGTCAAGTAAAACCGACAAGAAAAAGCAATAAAATTTCTTTTCGTAACTCATTCATGCATGATCGACAATCACTACTTTGATGTAAGGCAAACACATGATACCAGGATGGAATATGTACGAAAAACAGGACGACATGGCATGTTCACAACTGTTTGTGTAAACTAAGCAGAAACCATTCTAGCAAATAAGAAGGAATGCAAGCTAGACAACACATGAAAGATGCAACCAATATCACTCTGCCAAGTTAAAAGAGTCCCATCATAAATGGAATTTCAACAAATTAGAAGCAGCGCATGCTATAAATCATATGAAAGATGCAACTAATATCGCACTGCATATACTAAAGGCGTCTCGTCATATTGGTTGATGCGGGATACAAAAAAAATAGTTTTATGTAAGGACATGCTTAATAGACAGATGTACTATGTACTAAATACATGAAGGCATGTCACATTAACAGGTATAATGTCACATTTACAGGAGTATAAGCTAACCAGACTAGCACATGCAGTTTAACCAGATTGGAAGAATTACAATCTAGACACCATATGCAACATGCAACCACATATCACGCTGCCAAGTTAGAGCAAGCACCTGCGATGCTAGTGTAGGCGAAATGATGTAATCAACTACAGAGCTATGTTCACTATCTTCATCTAGCATTTCTGTTTCTTGAGAATCATGTCGGGAGGCTGACGCTGCATTCTTTGAATGAGGAGTAGTCCCCTTGCCTGCCTGCCTCATCATAAGTGATTGATGAGGGATACAAAAGAACATTAGTTTGATGTAAGAACATGGTTAATGCACAGATGTACTAGTATGTACCAAAAACAGAAAGGCATGTCATATTCAAAGGTATAATGTGTAAGCTAAGCAGATGCAATTTAACCAAATTGGAAGCAATACAAGCTAGACATCCGGCTGGAGTGGTGAACATGATCATCTAGGACACGAGAGCCTGGTGGAGGCGGACTGCTTCGCCACCATCGCAGCTTTTTAGTTGGCTTCGTGTGATGCCTGTCTTTGCTGGGCTTGTCACTGGCTCGGCCAGTGCCCTGACTAGCTATTTGTCTTATGGTGCTCACGGGATGGTGGTTCATGTAAAAAATATCTTTCCTTATCTTAATAAAGACCGACTTCGGCCTTTCGAATACAAGCTAGACACCATATGGAACATGCAACCACATATGACACCGCGAAGTTAAAGCAAGCACCTGGGATGGTGGTTCATTGCGAGTGAGGTCATCAACTCCAGAGCTACGTTTACCGTCTCCAACTGCTGACACTGCACCATTTATAGCGTTGTAACGTGTCTTGCCTACCAGCATACGAAGCTGGAGCGACTTATCTCTTTTCTTTTTGGCTTCTCTCATGGCAGCAGAGTCTGAAATACCCTTGCATAAAAACACAATAGTGAGAGTAAGGGTGAAGTGTGTGCAGAACTAGTGCACTGTAAAAGTAGCCAATAGCAGGTGGCTGAAAAATAAATGACAGGAGACATATGATAGCTCTACAACATTGCATGGCAAACAAAATTAGATTCTACTCCGTATGATTTTGTAATATATGAGCACAGGAAATGCAGGTACTCCTCCAGCACACCACCACATGTGGTCATATCTAAGATAACAGTCGATTGAAAATAAATAGTTCAGTCGATTTTTTAATAAACCATCTGATCTATAAGGAACGAGCAGATGGCCTTCGCTCACCTCCCGCCATCCTTTGTTGACGATCTTTCTCGAACCGCCGGCGACCACGGCCTGCACCCGTGCCTCGCTGCCCGCCTCCCATCGACCTCACACCACCGCCGTGCTTGGCAGCGCCCCAAGCCATCCTTTAATCCTGGCCGACCTCCGGATCGGGCGCCAGAGCTCTAGGCCGCAAACGCCCTAAGATAAACACCAAGCGCTGCTTCCCGGCGTAATTGTCGTACTAGCGCCTGTTATGCCGGGGAATGCTTCCGTTAATTGGGAATCAACTACCCAGAAATTGAAATTCAGGGGGGGGCGACGGACCTCTAGCTAAGGTGAAATAGTATATGAGGAGAAACCTTGTGGATCGCGAGTTACTAGGAACATCTAGTATCAAGAAGAAGCGGTCAACTAGTGTCTTCTGTGGGATGAATACCGTGCAAGCAGAGACGTAAGATTTGCACGAATAAGGGAAGAGGAATACCTTCTTCGGTTGCCGGTGTGGTCACCTCCACATGTCGCGGCGATTTTCTTCTTTTTACCGACGAAACCGATGTTCTGGAGGGTGCAGGCTTGGACGAACCAATGGCCAAATTGTTGACTATGTTGCCGTGGCCGTATGTCGGCGGAGGGGAAGCAGATCCGAGGCGGCGAAGGACGGCGTAGCAGGAACAACTCTGGTGCGGTGGAGGGTGGTGATGTTGGAGCGGCAGCGGTGAGGCGCAGGACGGCGTGGTTGAAGTGGCTCGGGTACGGACGGCTCGGCCTCGGCTTCAACTACTAGCCGTGGAGGGTGTTGCGGTACAGGTTGCGGTGGACGACGACATCGGGGTATCGGCTCCGGCGTGATGGAGGAGGGCGGCGGTTGATGGGTGGGATGGGGTGGCGGACGGAGGACGCCGGGTTTCATGGCTGGTGGAGAGGTAGTTTTGGCGCCCACGGAGTACTGAATGGGGAATCGGACGGTGGGGGAAACCATGTTTCGCCTGGGACGACTTGTTTTTGGCTTTTTTGAATAGAAGATGGGGACGCGCTTGTTTGAAATTTGGGAAAGTACAAACTTTGCCCCCTCTTAAATTCGGGCCCATCATGGGTCGGGGTAGGATGGTAATCCCAAGTGTCCCAAATAGTGGGCGGAGCAATTTAGGCAGCAGCATGTGTGCTTAGGCGGCAATTGTGTATGAATGTTTTTGGAGGCGGTTGCGTATGCCTAGATGAAGCTACAAACCTACCCGATTTAGACCTTTGGACGTCGGGCGGTAGGTTTCACAGCCGGAGTTATTAGAAAAGTAATTTCCTTATACTACCAAACATTGGTCTCACGCGTTTCAAGTAGTAGAGGCTCTTTGGCGCTTCATTCAAATTTTGAAACACAAGCATTCATGTTTAGAGTACTCTTGAACTATCAGGATTGACCTAAATAGACAACGTTATATTTGACCTTGTATGTTTGAAAACCTCATTAAATTATCCGCTTCCTTTTGAAATTTTGACACTTGAAAATCCTATAACTACGATTATTTTGGAATGGAGGAGCTAAATTTGAATCTATTTTGTACACGACTACATATGTTATTATGTACAAAATGAGAGCAAAGATTGGTACCCCCATAGTTTAGGTATGGTTTACAAATGCCATGATATCAAATTCAAATAGTTGAATGGACTTCATGTTGAATTCGATTTTTTTAAACCACCTTAGGTTGAATTCAAATGTATGCTAGTTCATAGGTAGCTATTTATAAATGTCCATTGTGTAACTTTCGTATGTATAATGTGCTTTACACACACAACATGAACTATACTCACGTTTATATTCGATTGCTAAAGTGATGCATTGTCTGGAGTTCAAAATACTAACTATGTGGATCAGTTGTGTCGAATAATAACATAGACATGCTCAAATTCGATAGAATCTAGATATCTGATGGATCAATGACCGCTCCTTACGCGAATTGCAAATATCATGATCCCGTCCTAATATTTGGATACAATTTATATCTTTAATCAATGTGTAGAGCAGTCTTTTACGTGTAGTTTCACTCTCGATCGGTGGTCTCTCACACATGCTCACACACTCTCCCCCGAGGTGTCTTTCTCGCACACATGCTCTAGATATAACCCTCCCTCCCTCTCGTAACCATTTACAACTGTTTTCACTAAACTTTATCACAAGCACTCTAACTCTCGCAAACATACATATGCACAATCCTCATCGACCCTTTCTATATACATGGACCTGCCTACGTGTCTCATGTACGCACATTATCTTTACGCCTGTCTCTCACGCATTATCTCACACCTCTCTTCCTAATCGACGAGTATGATTCTAGCAGAGCATTTTGTAGGATGCCCCTTAAAGTTAGGTTGGATGAATTGTAATATCAGAGATAAAGGGGTTACCTTAGTCCAAGAACCTAGGGTTACAAATCCTAGCCGGCTTTGTCAGTGGACACAGAGTCCTTCACAATTCTGCTATCTTTGCCTTGTACGACTAGTCATCCATGGGTCTTCCTAAATGTGTCATGGCCGACCAATGTGGCGCAGGACGGAACCGAACGATGGGCCTCACCTCCACCCACCGGACCTCACACGGTGACACACCCTCTGGCCCCACGTCTCATTATCTTCTCACACCCACACATACCAACACAAACACCACACACAAATTTTTTCCTGGTGCCTCTATTCCCTCCCCCTTTGCATATACACACTCAAGGGAATGGAATCTCTTGTCGTGACGTCATATTCGTCTCTCTTTCTCTAGACCACTCTCATTTCTCGTGTTATCTCTCCCACACCCCCCCCCCCGTCGGCCCCTCTATCCATGCCTCTCTCGAATACGTAATACACACACATACCTCTCTAGGCCCCGCCAAATGCATCAACTACACATTCACACATGTTACATCACGTACCCCATTGATCTAAAAAGCCCTCTCTTCACGTTTATTTAGCATACAACATTCCTTTTGAATAAAGTGTGGCCAAAAAATTATTTTAGAGTTTCTACATATATACAACATTACAAACTTATATGGAGGAGTACGAACGCTAATTTGCATTGCATGGTGCCCACAATGATATTTATTCCGCATTGTGAATTTGTATATTTTTATACTATATACAAAGTTAGTCATAATAAAGAGGAACGAAGAGCATCTCTCTCTCCATCGCATACCCCCCCTGTACGCCCCTTACACGTATGCACACAAAACTATCTCCAGGTCCTCTAAAATTAAGCCCCCAAAAAATTCACACGTGTTTCATCTTTCCCTCGCGATATATGCAATGACGATCATTGTATTTGAAGCGAAAGCACGATACATACATTCGACTTCATAATCCACTCATTACTGTCATCGTTTACGTTTAGTGGTTATTATACAGTCACGGGCTCACCGTACAACTTTGTATTTGCTCATGACATGACTAGTTGACCAGTTAAAAGCTCCACGTGGCACCTCTAGTGTTGCATCGCATTATCTCACTAACATTGTGCCCACCTGTCGACTTGTATCTACTCCACATCTACACTATTATAAAATACATAAAATACACTCTTATAAAAAACAGAGTTGGTGATGATGGTGTGCCTGCCATCCTGCAATATAGGTCGTCCGATTTATATCTGACGGATAGGAAAGAAACTATGGAAATTTTGCAAAAAAAAGGTACCCACACACCTCTCCACATTTGCAAATAAGGCCTTCCTTCGTTCATCCTTTTCTCTCACAAGATAAACAAGTCATACAAATGCATCTTGATGTTACGTGCAACGCACGGGCATCTTCCTTGTAAGAATGAAAACAAATGACAAAAAAATATTTTGACAGTGGTTCGAAGTCATGACCGCGGGCACAGCGGACAAGGTGGCCTTGTATTGGTATGCTGAGCCGTCTGTTTTAACACACAGGAGCTGGTGTGGTGATTATACACACACGCACGCATGCACACGAACTCCATCCACGCAACACTCACACAAACACATGCACCCATGCACGCACGCAACACTCACACGTACACACGCAGCCACACACGCACGCAACAATCACACGCAAACACGCACGCATGCATGCACACACCAGTACACCACACGACCAACACACACTCTCACGCTCAAGTGCTCAACCTACACGTGCATGCGCACACATCAGGCCCCATGCATACATACACAACCAGGTGATTCCTGCGCACGGGTTGGAGCCTTGTCGCGCCTGCGTAAATTTGTGTTTATCTGACCTTTTCCCTATGCGAACTGACAGGTGGGACCCGCAAGGAACATGGTCAATTTAAATAGTCAACGGGCGCCACGCAGACTATTTGGCCGGTCAACAGAGTGCAATCCGATGATGAACTGTGAGCAAGTGACCGGATAATCACCGCAAAACGTATATAGTGACCGTAATCAGCTTATTCTGAACTTCGGTGACCGTATTACGCTTTTCTCTCTATAGGCCCTCCAAAACTACATCTCTACACGTTCTCGCATGTTACATCTAACAACTATGCAATAAACCACTACTACCACACTCTAACACAATAAATCATATGTGTTTTTAGTTTTACTAGATATCATATTGTTAGTTATAATTATTCAGTTTGCATACATTAAAATTGCATTTGAAATGTATGGCCAGTATCATCTACCGCGCGGGAAAAATCCCGCCCTTTCCTGTTTAATCGGGTTTGTATCGATGGATCGTGCGAAACAACAAAACTATAGTACTATACAGTACAAGTGACAATTCACTGGGCCGTCGTGTCGTCTACTCCTCCGTCGTAAGAGTGGAGCGCTCGGTTTCATAAATCTTCTAGTCCCGTTCGCCGACATGTGGGACATCAAGCTACCGGGTCCACGTGCCATACCGGAATACAGTGCAGAGCAGCCGGGGTGAAGCACCCCAGTCATGGCGCCGACGTAGTAATGAGCAATGAGGCGTCAAATCACAAAGTTGCACCTTTCCCGCAGTTAAGTTGGAGAGACGAAGTAATAATGCTAAAAAAAGAAGTTGGAGGGACGAAGCAACCATCATTTCACTCGTTGCTGAATCCGCTTCTCCCTCATCTTCTTCAACTTAACCACGTGTTGCTTCTGCCGTTGTTCTGCCTCATGTGGGATGCGGATCATCTTGGTAAAGCACTGACACGTGGGACCACATGTTAGCAAACCGCCAGGACAACGTCCTCGGAAAATAAGAAACCTCCCCCGCCATCCACGCGGCAAAATCACCTCCTTTTTACTAATCTTTGATTCTATAATTTTTTTGATCAATATAATTGAGATTTGTATAGATAGCACACAGGAGCAAAACCAAGTGTACGGTTAAGGGCATCCACAATGTGTAGCCAAATGTGAAAATAGCTTTTGGCATCATGGGAACCATTGTGGATGGTGTTTCCAAAGCCAAAAAGATGAACCGAAGCTCCCTGATTGATTGATTGAAGGAATAGAAAAATGCAACGTCTCTCCTCTTTCTCCCATGCTTGGACGCATGTAGTACAAAGATAGAGCATGAGTCTACTCCCATGTCCCTTCTATCACAAATCACAAAGCAGTGAGGCGTCAAATCACAAAGCACAGACGAAGCAACTATCATTTCACTCTTCGCTGACTCCGCTTCTCCATCGTCTTCTTCGAGAAGCCATCTCACCGCACTAGAACTCCTAGTAGTAGTACTAGTAAAGGACTTCCTGGATGCAAATAAGGCAGTTGTCTCGGCTTGCAGGCGGCACTTGTGAACGACTTACCGTGGTCTCCCTCAATGGCTTCTCCGTCGAACGCACTTCACCAAATCACAAAAAAAAGTCGACGTCACCGCAATGGGCACGGAATTCAAATATAGTTACTACCTCCATTTTTTTGTACACAAGGCCAGTATATCAAAATTACAATTTGCAAAGGGCCACTAACACTAATCGAGGCAAAATTGATGGGGTTAACAACCAAGGACATTAATATCCCTTGCATGCATGCGGAAGTGAAAAGGTTCGTTTGCATGGCGCTGCATTAATCAAGCGATGAGGAAAAAATACGCATTAATTGACACGTGAAATGAGGATTTGTATCGATTAAATCCCGCGAAGGAAAACCCCGCCTTTCTTTTTTAACACTAGTACTCCTAGTATGTACGTACTTATCCTTTTTGGGTCTAGGCCTTGCATTGCCAAACTTCGCCACAGTTTTTTGCCAGGCTTGCCTAAAGTTTTCAAAATGAGAAAGAGGTACACTTGCGCACGGCTGTCGCGGTCGCACCGCACCCTCACACGGTCGCTCCTGCACGCCGCGGTCGCACCGCACCCTCGCACAGTCGCTCCTGCACGCCGCAAACCCAACCAAGGGAACGCACCCTCACTGACACGTGCTGTCGCATGTGAACAAACCAAACTCCGCCATCCTATCACTGGCACATAATTTTCGTTAATAGAGTATGTTTATCCAACCGCATGTTGGGGAGTATCCGTACGGCCCGTGCGGTGGTCTGTTGGGGAAGAAGAAGAGGTGAGGAAGAAGGAAAGAAGGGTTAGGAGACGTAGGATATTCATCCAACCGCCTGAAATGGTAGACTGACCCAAGTCAGGTGACTTGCATAACAAATAGTATGTTTTTACACAGCAAAAGATCCATAAAAACAACAACATAAAGAAAAACTATCACTGCTCTAGGAAAGAGACAGCCTCGTCGTCTTTGGCTGCCGGCGTGAACCAGCCGTCGCTGCCGACGTGTGTCTCCGCACCGTGGTTGTCCTTGGCCTCCAGCTACTCGTTCAAGCGGAGTGTGCGGGCGCTCTGCACGGATGATTTGCAGGATTATGGCAGGATTTGCGAAATGGTTCAAGAACCATGTAAGCTTTTGAAGTGCACTGTCAGTTTTTTTAATATATTGAGTACATAAGATGATCAGCTTGTCTATTTTCTAACCATAGGTTAAGAAGATGCGGGAGGATGGGCAGTCAGTTGATGATGCCCTTTACTCACTTGCAATGGCTCCTGATACTCGGGTAAGACATTATGAATCTTGCGTTGTTGGAGATGTGCGCTACAACACCCTTGCACGAGACGAAGGCAGGAAGACACAGAACAGTGCCATCATGAGCACGGATACATATGACAAAGAGACAACTGAAATGTATGCTAACATAACAGACATTGTTCAGTTGCATTATATCTCTAATTTCGAGGATCATCGGTGTGTGGTTCTGTTGCGCTGTCGTTGGTATAACCTGTTTTCCAGGATCGCAAAACCCAGAGCTGATGATTATTTCAAATCCATCAATGTCAAGGCGGCGTACCATACCAACGAGCCTTTTATTTTGAAAAATCAAGCAACACAGATATTTTTCTTGGAAGACACATTTGCACGTAGCGATGACTAGAGAGTATTGCAAAGGTTTGAGCAGAGGAATTCGTTTAATGAAGTTGCACAACAAGATGATGCTTACACTGCTCCTGATGTACAAGATAACACAGATGTTCCTAATATCTTTGAGAACCATCACGTCAATGACGCCGGCGAAAATATTGCCTCTCGTGCTGTGGACATACAAGAGTTGATCAAGAAGAAGCCAACGTTCGAGGATGTTGAAGAAGATGACACCGTGGGGAATTACGGTTCAGACTGATACACATGCCGAAGATGTTGACGCTGCTGCTGCGGATGATGATTACATTGCTTTTGTCGTATTTTCCTGTTAGAAGACTTTTTTATCTACTATGTGAAATTGTGTTTGCTATGACAACTTAAACCTGATGAACATGTTGTTTAGTATTTTGCTGTGAGAACATCACTTGTTATGTATGCTGATTTGTGTTTGGTGATTGTATGACAACTAAAACATGATGATATTGTTGTTTAGTTGTACTCATATTTGGCTGTGAAACTTGAATTTGATGACATAGTTTGCTGTTGGACTGCAATTTGCTTGACGTCTTCGAATGAGAACAAAGCTGACCCGACAGGGCCTCTGCTATTTATTTATTTATATGAGCAAAAGGGGATACCCCCTAATTTCCGTTAATAGAATTCATTAGATGTTCACAACACTACACCCAGCTTGCTACACAGGTTTCATTCATTACTAGTTTCAGCAAAGTGCTCATATCGTAGCCACTGAATACATCACGAGTGCTACATACACTGCAAATAAAGAGACAATCATCCTACAGAGCACATCGATTTTGCCCATTATCTTCACAAATTCTTTCATCTCCTCATTCTTTGTCAAGGCCGCTCAGCATTGTTGCTTGGCCATGATCGAGGAACTGCATCTTTAACCTTCGCTCGCATCTTCCTCTTCATCGCTCCTTGCCATTTGTCCAACACCCCAACCTGCTGGTATTGGGATTCCTCGGCTAACTAAATAATCAGCGAGTTGCATTCCCCACATCAGAACTTCCCGTAAATACAAATCACACGAATCTTCCCTTTTCGCATTTAATCAAATTGGAAGATCATTAACCAAACTATTAAAAAATCAGCAACTGAAAGCAGCAGAACAACACTTAAACATATTATTACCCCATGATTCGGGCATTTGTAGAAGACTCGGCTAGGGTTGCGGATTGTGGTTGAGACGCGACGGATGACTCTGCGTGATTTGCAGCAGTGGCACCACACCAACGGCCGTGAGTTGCGATGAGCAATCTGCTGCGGTGCGCGTGCCGACGAGGGTGTGATGAGACCCACAGGCGACGGTTGTGGTGGCGACTTGGCGCATATCTGGTTGTTGCCTGCTGAAGAGCAGGTGGACGAGCAGCCAACGGATATGGTTGCTGCGGCCAGAGCTTCTGATGCTAGGCAGAGTAAGTAGAGAATAGGAGAAGCGAACGTTGGATATGTCAGTTTCATTACTTGCAGAGTAGCATAGCACCATATATAGTCATAGTCTAGGTTTTGATTCAACCAGCTACGTGAGCACGTCTTTCTTTTTCTAAAACTCGACAACGTCTCTCTTTATCGGTACACTAGCTTGTTTCAGACGCCTTCCCAAGTCTTTGATTTTCTTTCCCTTTTTTTGCAGGAAGGAAGGAGGACAAAATTGAGAGTTCCTCGGACTCGAACCCAAGACCTCTCGGTTGAAAACAAAGGGTGCTAGTCACTTATGTGGCAAACGTTCCCTATGAGGAGGACGATAGACGAACGCATTTTCCTCGCTGTTTTCTTCCTATATATAAAAAAAGTATGCTACTTGGTGTCCGCTTAGTCAAAAAACGATTGTGCCAACCTTGACCGTTCGATTGACATTCAACGTCTGTCGATTTCTTGATCTCTTCTTCCTTGAGCATAAAGCCAAACCAGCGCCAAGGGACCGCCCGCTCCCGCCTCCCACGGCTGGTTGTGATCTTCCCTGCTCCTGCTCGTTCCCGTCCGAGTCCTCACCATCGTCCTCCGCCTTGGTTTGCTCACCGCGGCACCTCCCTCCGGTGTTGTCAACATGGTCAACAACCGAGAGGAATAAGGAGATGACTGTACATGGTGAGGATGACAGTTGGGACCCAGCAGCGCGCGCAGTAATTTTGTTTTTTCGGGACGGAGAAGGGTATCAACTCGGTTGTGCAGGACCCGTGGCCCGTCTAGCCCCGGCTTTTATTTCATATGTTTAGCACATGACCAGCCCAGTTTGTTTTCTTCCTTTCTGAAAAATGGCTAGCAAGCTATTTTGTTTTTTTGCAGAATAACCAACATAGGCCTACTTGCTTTTCTCATACTGCACAATGGAAATCTTTCAAGACGAGGAGGGATGCATTTTGCCCGGAAAATGGGCTATAAGTAATAAGAAATGGGCTATAATTATAATAAATGGGCTATAAGTAATAAGAAATGGGCTATAAGTAATAATAAATGGGCTGTAAAATGAAAAAAATATAGCAAACAAGCAATTAGTTCCCAAATACTGTTTTCTTTCAGATTTTGATATTTTAAATTTCATTGTTTTTGTGCGGGTAAAATTTCATTAAATTTAAATTAAGGTATATTTAGATTTAATATTAATTTGAATCTGGCTAGAAATTTGGGTTGTATGTTGTTTGGGACATATTTGGAGGCTGACTTGTGGGTCTACTAGGTTGACGTGTACTTTCGCTTTGTCAACTTAGTCCAAAAACGATTCAAATTTAGTCCACAAACGATTCTAGCAGCAGTGACCGTTGGATGTTAATCCAACGGCCGTGCTGCTTCTTCAATATCTGATCTTCTTGCTCCAGCCGCCCAAACCAGCTCCGGTGGGACTGCTCGCTACCGCCTCCGTGGCGGCTGTCTTGCCCTTGACAGCCGCACCACCCCACCCTACTTCATTGCTGGCCAGGCCATTCCTCTACTCACCCACACCTCCTGTTATTTTCCGCGACGGCAGCCGGACCAAGAAACCTCTAACTCCCCACCGTAGGGCAACCATTGCCGAGTCTTCCCGGCTCCGTGTTGTTCCTTCCTAGGCCTCGCCGTCGTCCACCGCCATGGTGCTCTCGGCGCTGCCTGGTCAACGTGGTCAACGGACGACATCCATCGGCCGTGGACTGTACGCGCAAAATAATGATTCCTCCACGACAGCTGGGACCCACCGAAGGGCCCTCAGATTTCGCGAAAAAATGTCCCCCACGGCATGTCAGACCCACCAACTATATTCTTCGCACGCAAGGAAGTGCCTCCTTATTACGCACAAAAAAATGAATACCCACCCTGCTAGATGGGACCCACCATAGTGGGAGGATGATTTGTGGGCCAACTAAGTTGACGGGGATGGAGGGCTTTGTCAACTTAGTCAATAAGAACGATTCTAGCTCCAGTGACCGTACGATGTCCATCCAACGGCCATAGTGCTTCTTCAACCTATGGTCTTCTTGCTCCAGCCGCCCAAAGCAGCGCCGGTCGTGCCGCGTGCTCCTGCCTCCCGTGGCCGGCTGTGATGCCGCGGAGGCCTCACCGCCCCCTACTACTCCCACCGCTGGCCCAGGGTATCCCTCTACTCAACCACACCCCCTGTTATTCTGCGGCAACGGCAGCCTCACGCCGCAGCTGAACCAGTGAACCCTCGTACTCCTCTCTGCGCGGGCTACCACTGCTGCGTCTTCCCCGGCTCCGCGTCGTCCCCTTCCTAGGCCTCGCCGTCGTCTAGACCACCGCCCTGGTGCTCTCGGCGCGGCGTGGTCAACATGGTCAACGACCGACTTCCATCGGAAGAGTATCAGACGTGGAGAGGTCGACACTGGGTCCAGGCGGCCGCAAGGAAGTGCCTCCTTATTACGCGCAAAATAATTATTCCTCCACCTGACAGCAGGGACCCACCGGACGGGCCACCTTATTTCGCAAAAAAAAAACGTTTCCCCCCTGACTGCTAGGACCCACCGGACGGGCCAGCGTATTTCGCGAAAAAAACGTTCCCCGCGCTGTCAGCTCGGACCCACCGGAAGTGCCTCCTTATTAGCACAAAAAATGAATACTCCTCTTGTTAGCTGGGACCCACCATGGTGGAGGCTAACAATGGGCCTACTAAGTTGATCGACGGGGCCTTTGTCAAATTTAGTCAATATGAACGATTCTAGCTCCAAGGACCGCACGATGTCCATCCAACGGCCATAGTGCTTCTTCAACCTCTGGTCTTCTTGCTCCGGCCGCCCAAAGCAGCGCCCGGTCGTGCCGCTTGCTCCCGCCTCCCGTGGCGGCTGTCTTTGCCATGAGGCCTCACCGCCCCTACTATATTCCCACCGCTGGCCAGGCCCTGCGGCGACGGCAGCCTCACACCGCAGCCGAACCAGTGAACCCTCGTACTCCTCTCCGCGCGGGCTTCCACTGCCGCGTCTTCCCCGGCTCGCCGTCGTCCCCTTCCTAGGCCTCGCCGTCGTCCACCGCCCAGGTGCTCTCGGCGCAGCGTGGTCAACGTGGTCAAGGAACGACT